>CM046436.1:30708855-30786352 GCA_025506505.1 Flaveria sonorensis | reverse complement strand
TGGTTATGAAAGATGATGAGGGTGAAGGGGAATGTGTGTTGACAACTTGAACTGAAGTGTAAGCGGGAAAAGATTATCACATCAGCTGGAATGTTAACAATCAGCGTGGATGTGTTTCTTCATCAGCGCTGTGAAACTTAGACAAATTGGATGTTTGTCAGCTGTGGACCATGTGCATCAGCTGTGGATGTAATGCATCAGCTGTGGACACTTGGTTGCAAAAATGATGAAGATTGTCAGTTGTGGATATAGAACATCAGCTGTGGAATTTGTACATCAGCTGTGGATGATAGAACATTTGGTCAAAAAATCAAATTCATATGTAATTTGTGAATTCTTTGTAAACTTTGATTATGAATGAAATTCACTTTCAAATTCATAAATGTTGTATGTATGAATGTAGAATGAATCTTTAAAGATTGTATGATGAACAAATGTATCAAGATCTTCAGATTTCAAAACAGTTTGACGTTGAAAAAGTCAAACTTCATGTTCTTGAATGAACAAACTTTTGATTCTTGGATTTCTGATGGAATTGGGTAAAATCAAATGTTATAATAGCTGTAGATAAGTGATTCTAAGCTAAACAACAATCAATTTCATATAATCATCATCTAAACTCGGATTTAAATGATGAACCCATGAAGAACATAATGAAGAACAAAAACTCAGATCTAAGAATCAATGTTCAAAATGTATGATTTGAATGTTGTGAATGATAAACGAACCTTAGATTTGATGTTTCTAAGCTAAAACCACTATCAATTTTAGCTAACAACATCAAATTCGTGATTTTTGATGATTTTTCCTTAAAGAACAGTAAACTTTCTCAAAAACACAAAATTTTAAAAAATCTTCAAATTCAAGAGTTGTGGATGTTCAATTGATATGAAACTTTGCAGATGTGTTAGTTATCACAAACTAAAGCTATTAGAAGCTTAAATTTGATCAAACAACAACAAAATAAAAATTTCACGTTCATAAGCATTTGAAGACTTGAAGAACAAGTTTGCTAAAATCTTCAAATTAATGGCTCAAATGAACTTCAATTGATATGAAAACTTGCAGATCTTCACGAACTAGCAAATCTAAGCTGATGGTAGCTTGATTTCATCAAAAACAACAACAATTTGCAGATCAAACTTGTGGTTCAAATTTTTGAGAAAAATTTGAAGAACAAGGAGCCAAGGCTCTGATACCAATTGTGGAAACCACTGATTCTGCTAGTGGATCGAATATTGCAATCGTATTGTTGTCGTTTATCGAATTTGTGATGCGGAATCTCACAAACCCGTTGATGATTTCAAGTGAAGATCTATTGCAAGATGAAATGTATGATAATTAATGAATGATGAACAATCAAGAACATATAATCATAAAAATTTCATTCATTCATATGTATGTTAGCTAGAGGATTACAAGGGAGTTTGTAAGAACACTCTCTCACACACACTCAAACTTAGTTTCTCTCTCTAGCCAAAAATCTGTATGTTTTCACCTTTGAGTGTGTTTTTTCGTCGTGAACTCTATGGATTATTTGTGATTGTTCTAATGTTTTATTAGAGTATAAATGACTACACTTAGTCAATTTATACTCTTTAATTTAAAAAATTAAATAAAATTACATTTAAGTCTTAATGATTACACAAATATAGTTCTAAGTCTGATAAATTCTCTATCGCTGATGCGTGACTGCCGGGTGCTGATGTCATTCGGGACGACCGCTGATGTTGACTGTTGACTTTGACCACGGTTGACCAAGTTTGACTTTGGTCATTTTCTTCGTTTTGATCATATTTTCAGCATATCTTCACCGGGACCGTTTTGGTAATCATTATGAGATTCGGCACTTAGGTTTTGGTAAGTATCATCTTCAAATAGTCCAACAGGGAGTGTGTGGATAAACATCTTTACAGGGCTATGATTGGGTCTCATATGTACCTCACAGCCAGCAGGCCTGATATCATGTTTACCACATGCATCTGTGCAAGATATCAAGCAAAGCCCAAGATGTCACACCTGGTTGCTGTCAAGAGGATTCTTAGATATCTCAAAGGTGCTCCCAAGCTTGGCCTTTGGTATCCAAAGAATTCTGACTTCAATGTGTATGCTTATACACATAGTGACTATGGTGGCTGCAACTTGACTGCAAACTCTACATCAGGGGATGTCAATTCCTTGGTGGAAGGATTATCTCATTGAAATACAAGAAACATTCTGTGTCTCTGCATCAACTGCTGAAGTTGAATACATTGCTGCTGTAAGATGCTGTGCTTAAGTGCTTTGGATTCAGCATCAGATGCTGGACTATGGATTCAACTTCAAAGAGACTCCCATCCACGTAGACAACAACAGTGTTATCTCTATTACAGAGAATCCTATATAGCACTCCAGGACCAAACACATCAACATCAGGTATCATTTGATTAGAGATAACTTTGAGAAGGGATTAATCAAACTAGTCAAAGTTAACACAAATGAATAATATGTTGATCTGTTCACTAAAGCATTTGATTAATAGAGATTTAAATATCTTGTATCAGCTATTGGGATAATTAACTTTGAGTAGATTTTCTTAAAAATTAAATCAACTTTATTTTTAAAACCTGTGTGTCCTAAGTTGTCTATTTCATCACCTTCATAAGTCCAGTTTATTTTGGAAGAAAATTTTTAATGATATTCCTTAGATTTTTGAAAAAATTTAAAACATATTTTCCTTCGGAAGATTCCAATTTGCCTTCGGAAGAAATTTATGTCTTCAAATCAAATAACTACTTATAAGAAATTTACCTTAGGAAAAAATTTCAAGAATATCTTCCGAAGCTTAAATATGCTTCTAAGTACTTGCATGTATTTGAAGGACAAATATCTTCTGAAAGCAATTAAGTCTCGGAAGATTTATTCGCTTTAGAATAAAACTCCAAGTCTTAATATCTTTCGAAACCAAATATGTGTCAAAAAAAATTCTCTAATTATTTTCTTCCGAAGCTAAATTTTCACAACTCTTAAGAATATCTTCCAAAGCCAAATTGGCTTCGGAAGCTTTTTCTCAAAAAACTTCCGAAGCGAAATTATCTTCGGAAGATTTTCAACTTCCAAGAAAACTACCTTTTTAGGCACTTTTTCAGAGGTGGGGCCGACATCTGGATTTCAAAGTTTATCCTTTTGCTTTAACTTTGTCTCAAATCCATTTCATATATATTCTCACAACTGTTCCCCCTCTTCTCTCTCTTCTCTTCATCTGCAATTCTCTAACCTAATTTCACCCATAAACCGCCTTCGTTCTTATCTTCCTTCATCACAAAGCTACTTCAAATGGCCAACCTTGACCGCAGAAATCAACCCGATTTTTCAATGCATCTTCCCAGGCAACATAATCAGGTTGCTCTGTTAGACTTTGAGAAAGATCCAGGTTTCTCAAAGGTTTGTCGTTATCTTTCTTTGTCAAACTACTTCACCTCCCTCACCATTGATCTTCCTCTCTATGAGGATCACTCGTTGGAGTTCTGGCACTGTCTGCCACAGTGCAAGGGAGGACAATCTTCATCACTCCGGCCACCATAAACACACATCTTCAGCTAGATGATGTAGAAGGTGACTTGTCCTTTCCCAAAGCTGCAGTCAATCACTCCTTTGCACAGATAGGCTATGAGGGTGACTTCTCAGTCAAAACCTTCAGGAAGGGGAAGGTCTTATCTTAATGGAAGTACCTCCTCCATGTTGTCATACATAGTTTGTCCTACAAGCATGGAGGATGGGACCAGATTCCAGAAGACCTCTCCTTCATAGTCCATAGAATGGTTCAGGGGGTCAAGTTCAGGTATTCTCAATTTGTATATATCAATTTGCTTGCTAACTTGGAATCCCTAAAGTATTACATGTTCCCTAGATATGTCCAGCAAATTCTCAACTGTGAACTGGGCACACAGTTGAGGGGAACAAGTAATATTCTAAAATTGGGACACCTAAAGCCCGGCATCTTGAAAATAATAAGGAAGCCAACTGTTGGCTTCTCCAGGGTAGAAACAGCCCTAGTCCCAAAAATGTTTGAGCTTATTGCTCAAGGTGGCAACCTAGCAACACCAGCTAGTGTTGAACCCACACCTTCCACCTCCCAACCACAAATACAACCTACAATAACCATCACCTACTAGAGAAAAACCAAATGAACCCCTACACATGCTATTCAGCTTGTGCAGGCCCCTATATGACCAACCATGCAGGAGGAAGTGGACACTCGAGCTCCCACTTCCCCTGAGGAGCAAACCACTCCCATCTCTCTAATGATCAGTGCTGAGGTTCCTCATGCTCAACCTGATGAGCTCACAACCCAACTAGCCTTAAGCATTCACTCAGAGTCTCAACACTCTAGTGAACAACCTTCCGGGGACAATTACTATCCCCAGTCGCTGGATCTCAACCAACCAATTCCCAGCCTTGACTTATATGATGATGAAGACATGGGCTTCAGAGAGTACCATAAGTCTCTCTTCTCCACCCCTACTCAAGGAGAGATGAATACCCCTGTCTCACCCATGTCTAGGCCACATCATCCACCCCCTACTGAGGTGGATCTTCCTAAACCTGTTAAGGAGATCCATATGGAAGAGGCTCTCATTTTAGAAAGTGATTACATCATTCAGACCTCGACCATGGCAACCCAGCCACTCGACACTTCTCTTGAAGTTGTCATGATGCAGGGGAAATCCAGCCGCCAAGAACACTATGCTGGTGATGAGGAAGAAGACATTAGTCCTATTCTCTCATCCCCCCGTGATTCTTCTGATGAAGATGAGGGGAGTCTGAAACTAAAGGTGCACACATTGACTAAAATTTGCACCTATTTAGTCTCCAAGATTAGTCACCTGGAATATCAGGTGACTATCTTACAAAAAAGGGTCAATGACCAGCAACTTGAGATCATCGATCTCAAGGGCAAGCTAGCTGAGAGACCACAAAGAACAACTCAACTAGTTCCACAAGAACCTATGAATATGATAGACTCAACCCCAGCTCACTTATGCAAGAAGGTGATGCTACCAAAAAGGAGGAGAAAATCAGAATAGTCACAGAACCTGGGAGTTCTTCTCAAATATGGACTTAGAGGATTCACCACCCTCACTTTCAATAGTCCATACTCAGCAACCTCCTCAAGTCCACATTGATGTGGACTCACTCATATACAGCCTATTTGAGGTGGGTATACCTAGATCCATGTCTACCCCATCTCTTCACTCTAAGAAACCAATCTTGGGATGGAGGTATGACACAGAAAGAAGGGCTCTTGTTATCTTTAGAGCTCAGGGTCAACAAGAGATCTTCAATTTTACAAACCTGAGTTTCTATGAGTGTATCCATCTGGTTGATCTTCCACTTGTCAATCCAAGCCAAAACAGACAAGCTGAGAGATTAGCAGATTGGATTCCAGGAAGGGTGCTGGAAGAGTTCAAGATGAGATCAAAATTATATAGACAGAGGCTAGCAGGTGAAATTTTTGGTCAACTGGATGTTGAGGGGGACCCTGAGATTAGCTTTGATAGGAAACCTTGACTGAAGGCCCAGAAGTTGAGCCTGAGAACCTTGAGACAGGACCTCCTTTAGCACCCAGTACCCTCAGTGAGCCACCAGCTGGTGAAGATGCTTTACATCCTCTCTCTGGCCAGAGTTTGACTACTGAACCAAGCAATGAAGGCTAAAGCTCTCTCCACCTTGAGTCACCAAGGACTGTGCGTGACAAAGGAAAGAGGAAAATGACCTCTGAGGAGTTAGAGGAGGAGAAGAGAGAGAGGAAGAGGAAGCTAAGGGGAGAGAGTTTAGGAGTGTCCTCAGGCTTCGTGCAAGCTGCTACCGGGGTTCCCCCAGACCAAACACTCAAGATGATGAGTTAAGGGCAGCCAGGCTAAACTACCTGGGACAAGGAACTATAACGTTGATGAACTCATATCTCTCCCCTTAGAAGAGTTGAATGAGTTGGCTGACACTGAGTTGGCAAAAGAGAGGAGGGAGGCAGAGGATGCAGCATTGCTCCTCAAGATCAAGGAAGAAAGGAGACTGAAAAGGCTCTACAAACATGTTCCTGTCCTTTCCCTAGTTCAAGAAAGTCCTAAGACAGAGACTGTGGCAGCTATATAACTCAGGTAGACAGAAGCTGAAAGAATGAATATGATCAACTACCTGAGTGCCACAGGACTCTATCAGGTAGCTGCACTTCTTCCCTTATCCTTTGAGTACATTGAGTTTGAATATCTAAAGCAGCTGAAGGAACAAGCTACAAAAGAAAGAAAAGCTGCTAAAAGGAAGTTAAGGGAAGAAGCTGCAAGGTCAAGGGCCATCATCCATAAAAGCTAAAAGAAGTCTGAAGACAGACAAAGGATGATGAGCTTCTTGAAGCTGTATGGATTCTCCAGAAGGAGGCTTGGTCCTATGTCTCTATCCACTATGGATGAGCATATATGAGTGATCAAGCAGAAGATCAAAAAAGGAGAGCTTGTTGACTTGCATTTTCTACCAAGTCCAGCTCAACCTGAAGTTGAGGTGAAGGTTGAACCCCCTGAGACAACACAACCTGATCCTAGAGCTACATCTCAGCCTACTTCGTCTTTTGATCCACAGCAAGGTTCTCTTCTCTCTTCATCTGAACCTCTGAGAGAAGAGATCCCAACTGAGAGGGACACAACAGAACATTCTGGTGGACCAGTCCTCTCAGTTGAAAACTTCAAAGAGGAGGAAAAGGATGGCCAGGAAAAGTGTTTCAAAGAAGAAGAAGACCAAGGCATCCACCTCCACACCTCAGGATGAGTCAGAGCATCTTGAGGAAGTGCATGAAGAGGCTGCTCAACCAACTCCTATTCAACTAGAGCCTCTTGCCATTGGAAGACCCATCTTGTCTTGGAGTTTTGCTGCTAATCCCGACAGATGGTATGTCATCAGAGATCAAGGAGGTCAAGATGTCTACTTCTGGCAAGACATGCTTGATCTTCTTCTACATGATCTCTATGATATGAGAAGATACTATGAGAGTCTGAGGGATCCTGAACAGATGATGAAAAGAGGCTTGGTCTTGATCCTGATGAGGACTATCAACATCTGTACAACTTCTCTGTTTTGGTAGCATCAGCCTAGGGGGAGTTTGTAAGATAATATCAGAAGGTTATAAGGCTGATGCAACCACAGAAGCCAAAACAACACAGAGTCTTCCTGCATGCATGCACTGGACGTACAAGGTAGAAGTGCTTTGGAAGTTTTGCACTATACATCAGAAAATATTCTAAGTGTAAAATCTTTCAAAGCCAAAGTCCAAATCTTCCAAGCCAAAGATGAAGTCTTCCGAAGCTTCAGAGACAAAGTCTTCCCAAGCCATTTTGCTGTGAAGACAGATTTCTTCCGAAGACAGAGAAGACATGCTTTCTCTGATCTACTTTACACAAAGCTGACACACTTTCCGCTGCAACTCTGAAAACTCACCAACTTGTATGAGTTGGTGAAAAGTCAATGCTTTTGTAAATAGTAGAATAAGGCCTTTGTCTGTAACTTCCTACTTTTTTACTTGTAAACCTTTTTCTATTAGAAAAGGATGTGTGCTATGGCATGTCATAGTCACTAGTCAAAAGGCAATCTACCTTTTGACTCTACATTGATCTTGTTGTCTAGATTAGTGTTTCCAACTGTCTTTCTAAGTATTGATGGTTATAGGATGTAGTATAATGTGTCTCAGGTCCTTGTAATTTAGATATGCTTTGTAAACACTTGTAATAGAATTTGAGAGTAATATACAGTATCCTTGAAAACCATACTTGTTTGTTCTTGTTCTTAGTTCTGTCTCACTAATTATTGTGTTCTTAGTATCATCATACTCAAACCCAGTTCCCCGTTTGAACTGTTAAGTGTTCTAAACCTCTCTTCATTATGAGACTGATTTTATTGACCATCCTTCACACGGTCCGGCCTTGGTGTTCATGCTTCCCATGAAGCTACACCCCAAAGCAAGCAAAATCCTCACACTTCCAGCTCCAGCAAACAACAACAACCATCGACTCATAACATACATAAGTTTAAGAAAATGATGGATGCTCTCACAATCATTCTACAAAGTGAAGCAAAAAGCAGCCTATGCAGCCTTCTCAACTAGCTTTGAAGCATACTTGGGTGCAAATCTCATACCATCCCAAATCATCCAACAAGACCTGGATGAATTGCCACCAAACATGGTTGAAGAAATGGATCTTCAAAGGTCTATGGAAATGATTTCCTATAGATCAAAATGGTTTCTCCAAAGAAACAGAGGGTTGAGCATGGACAAGAAAACCAAAATTTGTTTTGACAAAATAAAGGTGAGATGCTACAACTGTCAACTGTATGGACATTTCTCTAAAGAATGCCAACAACCAAGTGTTGATAGAAACAACAATCAAACACAAGCATCAAGCAGCTACCATTCAAACAGACAAATCCCACCTCCTATCAGCATTCCAACTGTGCCAACCCCACCTCAAATCATACAGTATAGTCCAAATCAACACTCAAAATCATCTGCAATGATTATCAAATAAGATGGTGAGTGTGATTGGAGTATGTACAAGGCTGAGATCCAATCTCCTAATCATGCCCTCATAGCAAATATTGAAGATAAGATTTTAGAAATCCCGAAAGAGGTAAGGGAAAACCTCTGTACACAAGCATGCATTAACGAAGTCAATAGATACAGAGAACATGCAGACAAACTTTCAAAGAAAGTAATCAAAACAAACATTTTAAATGAATGTTTAAAATCAGAACAAAAACAATATGGGGCTAAAATTCTTTCATTACAAAATGATTTAGACAAGTGGAGCAGCTCTCTGAATCAGTGACTCAGTCAGAAACACTACAGGCTGAAACTAAAGTGAAACTTCAGAAATTTCAGGTGAGCAACAAGAAGTTTGAAGAACTTCTTTCTCAGCAAAGGGCATTTAAAGACCCTTTAGGTTTGGGATATAATAAGGTCAATCCACCTTATAATGACAATTATATTCCGCTTCCTGATTTAATGACAAACAAACAGGGTGAGTCTCTTGACCCACATGACAGGACTGATGATTCAAAACAATCATCATCATCATCAAAATCATCATTAATATCCAAAACACCTTTGATAAAATTTATTAAGACTCAAATACCTCCACAAATAAAATCAATAGATTTTTATCAAGGAGAAAATAATGAGTTTGATGAACAAACAACTGATGAAGATGATGTTGATCTTTTGTATGATGAGTCAGGTCAACCAATTACTGAATCTACAAAAGTTTCAAGTGTGCTTGATACATCAACAAATCAAACAAAGTAGACACAAGGTTTTAATATCTGCTCTGGTGGAAGAAAAACTAGATCTTTCACTACCTCTCCTATACAAACAAACAAAGGAAAAGGAAAAGCTCTCATTCTGCAAAAACAAACAACATTAACTTTTGATGTGCCTTTAAAATCAAATTTAAAATCAAAGGTTACTAACAAACAAGGCAATGCAAATCTACCATACTGCAAGTGGTGTGATCAACACACACACACCATAGAAAAATG
The DNA here is from genome assembly GCA_025506505.1 of Flaveria sonorensis. Lineage (NCBI taxonomy): Eukaryota > Viridiplantae > Streptophyta > Magnoliopsida > Asterales > Asteraceae > Flaveria > Flaveria sonorensis. The sequence goes on along the minus strand of CM046436.1, from coordinate 30,776,794 downwards.
CAAATATGGTAAATATTGCAAGTACTGTAACATGAACAATCACAGTACTTAATCTTGCCATTTTCATAATTATTGTTCAATTTGTGAAAGAAACAATCATAGCACTACTAACTGTTTTTTCAATAAGAAAAATAAGAAGCAAAACAAACAACCTCAAGTTGAGAAATCAACTGAGAAACAAATAGTTGTTCTAATAAGAACAAGGAAGGAGTACCAAGGCAAACTCCTCATCAAAAGGTTGATTTAAATAATGATAAAACTTGATACCTTTAAAAAATCAAACAGGAGACATAAGTCTCAGAACAGACAACCATCAGACATTGGCACTCAAAGAAGAAGAGCTCAAAGCACTTCCCCTGACATAGCCAAAAACATTCAGAGGAAATCTAGTGTGCCTAGAATTCCTAAACCATCAGACAATGCCACTTTAGAAGAAATATGCGTTGTGGGAAAAGACGAAAAACCCAAGACCATCTTGGCTTGGCTTGCTCCATCTAACTAATTTCTTTACTTTTACAGGGACATCAAAAAGGCCTGACAACATCTGTTATGTTGACAATGGATGTTCCCGACACATGACTGGCAATTGTTCCCTCTTTCGGGATTTTAAAAGCAAACATGATGGAAATGTAGCCTTTGGAGGAGATAAGGCAAGTGGAAAGATAACTGGTGAAGGAACTATATCAAATGGGTTGATCAGCTTTGAAAATGTCAACAACTGCTCCAACCTCCAGTTCAATCTTCTCAGCGTATCCCAAATCTGTGATAAAGGATATGCCACCTTATTTGACTCAAACAACTGTTACATTCTCAAGACGAGTTTTCAAATGCCTGAAGATTGTATCCTTTTGAAAACACCCCGTCATAACAACACATACATTATTGATATGAACATTGTTTCAGCATCAACCCCTAAAACATATTTACTATCAAAAGCATCAGAAGATGTTTCCTAATTATGGCATAGACGGTTGGGACACTCAAATTATAACAAAATGAATCAACTTGTAAAAGGTGACTTAGTAATAGATTTACCACAAAAAGAATTCTTCTATACAGACCACTGCACTGCATGTTTGAAAGGTAAACAACACAGAGTGTCCCATAAGTCAAAATTGGGAAACTCTAACAATACACCACTCAAATTGCTTCACATGGACCTTTTTAGCTCAACAAACATCCTAAGCATAGGAAAGAAGCAATACTATCTTGTGATAGTAGATATTTACTCAAGATTCACATGGGTTTTCTTTCTACTACACAAGTCAGAAACATCAGAAATTATCAAATCCTTTATCACTAAAATTGAGAATCAATTAGATCTTAAAGTTAAATTTTAAGAAGTTATAATGGTACTGAATTTAAAAATGAGTCTATTTCTTCCTTTTGTGCAGAGAAAGGAATTAGACATCAATTCAGTGTAGCAAGGACTCCTCAGCAGAATGGAGTTGCTGAAAGGAGAAATAGAACATTGATAGAAGCTGCTAGATCTATGCTAGCTGACTCTCTATTACCCATATCCTTTTGGGATGAAGCAATCCATACAGCTTGCTACATACAAACCAGAACATTAATAATCAAAGAACATTCCAAAACACCATATGAATTAATGTTTAAAAGAAAATCTTTCATTGGATTTCTTAAAGCTTTTGGATGTTCTGTCTCAATATTAAACGCCAGAGAACAATTATCTAAGTTTGCTCCAAAAGCTAGATGATGGATTTTTTGTTGGATACTCCGAAAGCTCAAAAGCTTACCAAGTATACAATCCAAGGCTTAACATAGTGGAAGAAACAAAAATTGTTGTTTTTAATAAACTTTCTTTTACTAAGAAAGTCATTGGATCAGACTGGTTGTTTGATATTGACTCATTAACAAAATCATTTGATACATCTTACTTTGATGTTTCAGGTACCAAGGATAACAATGAGTATCCAATGGTTCCACCAACAACCATTGATGTTCCTTTAACTGCGGATCCTCTAAGGAGAACAAACAACACTCGTTCTAGTACCACAGTTACCACTCCTCCAGAACAAACAAACACAACACAAGGAACATCACCAAACACACCATCTTCATCAACTCCAGTGACCACTCAACCATAACCAAAAAACCAAACAAAGTCACATCAACCAGCCATAGTTGAAGAAGATGATGATTATCATTCATTACATGATACACATCATGAAGATGAATTCTTAGATTTCTTTCATGATTCACCACAAACATTCAATGAAACCACACAACCAGACATTCAAACAACAATAAATACCCTTGCTCATCCATCATCACATAATCAAACAATCCCTAATCTTGATTCAACCACCCCTGTTGATTAGATTGAAACAACCAGAGTTCACAAATACCATCCTTTAGAAAACATCAATGGTGACCTCAATACCAGATTGACTCGAAGTCAATCTGACATAGCAAACATTTGCTTGTATTCCTGCTTCATATCCTAACTGTACCCAAAAACATCACAGAAGTACTCAAAGACAACAGTTGGATAGGAGCAATGCAAGAGGAATTACAACAATTCAGAAAGCAAGAGGTATGGAAGTTGGTTGACCTACTTGAAGGTCAATATGCCATTAGCACAAGATGGCTATTCAGAAACAAAGCAGATGACAGAGGGATTGTCATAAGAAACAAATCAAGGCTAACTGCCTAAGGATATACTCAAGAGGAAGGCATTTATTTATGATGATGTCTTTGCTCCTGTAGCTAGACTCGAAGCCATCCAAGTGTTCCATGCATATGCCTCATCCAAAAACTTCACTGTCTTCCAAATGGATGTCAAGTGTGTATTCCTCTATGGAAAGATAGATGAAGAGGCATATGTTGCTTAACCACCAGGGTTTGAAGACCCAAAATTCCCTCACAGAGTCTATAAATTAGATAAAGCTCTGTACGGTGTTCACCAAGCACCTAGGAAGTGGTATGAAACTTTATCTTAGTTTCTACTACAGAATGGGTATGCTCGAGGGAAAAAGATCGGACATTGTTCTTAAAAAGAAAAGAGCAAGACTTGTTAGTGGTTCAAGTCTATGTGGATGACATAATTTTTGGCTCCACTAACATCTAACTTTGCAAAGAGTTTGAAACTCTTATGCAATCAAAATTCCAAATGAGCTTAATGGGAGAACTTACCTTCTTCCTTGGTCTTCAAGTTCAATAATCTATTGAAGGAACTTTTAACAATCAGAGCAAGTATGTGAATAAGATATTAAAGAAATACCACATGTCTTATTGTACATCCAGCAAAACACCATTTGCCACTAGATTGAAATTTGGACCAGATCCAGAAGGAACATCAGTTGATCAAAAGCTCTACAGATCCATGATAGGCTCCCTAATGTACTTAACAGGAAGCAAACCAGACATCATGTATGCAGTTTGCATATGTGCCAGATACCAAGCAGATCCAAAAGAATCACACATAAATGCTGCAAAGAGAATCTTCAAATACCCAAAAGGCAAACTAGCACTTGGCCTATGGTATCCAAAAGATGGAGATTTCTCTTTATATGCATACTCAAACAGTGATTATGGAGGATGCAACAACAACAGAAAATCCACTACTGGAGGTTGTCAGTTTCTTGGATCAAGATTGATCTCCTGGCAGTGCAAGAAACAAACAAATGTCTCTGTGTCAACAGCTGAAGCAGAATACATAGCTGCTTCTGCATGCTGTTCCCAAGTACTTTGGATTCAAAACCAAATGCTTGATTATGGCTTTAATTTTCTTAAAAACACCCATGCACATTGACAATTCTGCTACCATGTTTATCACTGACAATCCAGTTCAACATTCAAAAACAAAACACATAGATATTAGATATCAGTTTCTAAGAGATTGCTCAGAAAAAGGTCTGATAAAGTTGATCAAAGTCCATATAGACAATCAATTAGCTGGCCTATTTACCAAACCATTTGATTCAACAAGATTTGAATTTCTGATTCAGTCACCTGGTATGATCAACTATGAACCAAACAAGTAATGTTTTCAAAACATTAGTTTCAAACAAGCTTGATTTTGTCAAAGTCCAAGTTTAACATCACACAAGCATCTTTCAAAATCAAGATATCAAACAAACATTCATGTTTTCCAATTAACAAACAATTTGAATCAGACATAACCACTCATAAGAAATGACAGTACACTAGATTATTTCCTTACTTGAGTCATTTTCTACTAATAGAGACTGACAATACTTTGTTTGATATGTGGATAGGCTCAGCATGGGACATCTAACATCACATAGAACAGTGAAGAACTAAATTCTCATGATTGTGTGGTCAGCAACACACATCTTGGTTTATGGTGAGTATTGGTCTAACCAATATAGGTTGCTTGTAAAGTAACTACAATACACCAAGTGAAACAGTTTATAAATTGCTCAATCATACAAGTGTCTCCTCTGTTATGATTATCATAGACCTGAAGTACACTAAGGCATTCTTTGTTGTGCTGAGCACCAACCTGAATGACCTACATCATGATCCAAAAAGATTTCCAATGAGGAACACATACGTTAAGGATGAACAATCAAAAGAATCCCAAAGAGGATCACCTTCCAAAGTGAAGTGAAAAAGAATCACAATGTGGGTAAAACAACATGAATCAAATTTAGCAATTATACTCCTAAGTAGCTAGGTCATAAGTATTGTAAGTACTTTCTAGTATATCTTGAGGATGATTGATCGTAACATACAATCAAATGTGGGGTACATACAACTCATCTTAATACACCCAAAACATGATAATCACTCACTGTTTCAATCAATCATTAATACCATGCATGAGTTTAAGTGGATCATAATATCTGCAATCAACATTGTATTAGTCTATGTCTATTCTCAAAATCATTCAAACAACTCAGGGAGAATTTAAGACTAGTATGATCTTATGTTATGTGCAACTGATTCATGTCCAAACATGAAAATCATTCATTTATTAGTTAGATAAAGTGTTATCTTTCTAAATGTTTATCAAGCAAGCGATCAAATTGGACTTTGATAATTTCCATTCAAACACATTCAAATTTTTGTCATTTTATAAAAGGTTTTTATAAATATGTAAAACTTTAGAGGGAGAAAATGAACATGGAAATATCAAAGGCAGCAGAATATGTGCATAATCATACAAACTTTTAAAGTTTGATATTTTTAAAGTTTTGAGTTTTAAATAAAGCCAAGTCAAGCAAGCACCCAAACACAACAGTTTGACACACATACGTATGTATAATATTGCACAATATTGCTTGTGAGTGATTCTTTAACATCCATAGATTGATCATGTTAAAATTCTAAAATTTTAACAAACATTCAAATTTTGAAACATTTCTGATGAATTTATCAAAATTAGCTTCGGAAGAAAATTCTTCAAAATTAGCTTTTGAAGAAATCATTTCAAAACAAACAAAATTTTAAATTTTTGACAACTGCTGTCACATCGGAGATACAAACATACATCCGCTATAGCTACAGTAACCATCAAAACATGCAAAATACACGAAGTGTATATAGCGGACAAAACAAACATACATCCGCTATGCACTAGTGAACATACAAGTGTTCACAGCGCATGATGTTGGTAAGACATCCGCTGTGAATACAGTGCCATTCCACAACTCATGACTAACATTAGACATACGCTGTAGAAACAGTACAAGTGTTCACAATTTTATGTACACAGGTAAACATACGATGTACATCATCATCAACATTCACAGCGCATAACAATAAGTCATCCGGTGTGAATTTATCTTGAACACACAAAGTTTACATAGTGCATGAACAAATGCTCATCCACAGTGTATAATAAAATAAACAAACATAGACCATACAACACATGAACAAAATGTTCATCCGCTTTGTGAACAGGGAACAATACATAATTGTGCATAGCGCATGACCAAATGACCATCCGCTGTGAACATAGTACAACATCCAAGGGGTCCACAGCGTACAAGTTTGAAATTGTACACCGGACGCACTGTTCACACAGTGCATGTGTATTTCACAGCGCATGACTTAAAATTAAATTTTAAGTTAAGCTATTCACACAGCGTACAAATACACTGTCCACACAGAGGACAGCCATTTTTTCTGTTGTATATATACATCAACACTTGTCAATTTTTCATTCACCACGAATGTGAGAGCGAAAATTAAATTTCGAAAACGTTACAAACAGTGTGTTAAACCCTTAAACCCCTGTTCATCCAAAAACCTAAATTCTATTTCATTTCTCTTCTAATTCACGATCAAGTAGGTATAACAACACTATTCTAATCATCAACCAATCATTAAAACATCTTGTTCATTGATTCTGATTCGAACATTGCTAGACCTAAGTCGAACAGTGAGCCGAAATCAAAACATGAATCTTTTGATGTTTTAAACCAAATCAAACACTGAATATGTGTTAGATGACCTTAGTCAAATGTATTAGGACTGTTGTTTTGATGTAATTTGATTAAGTGTTCATCGGGTTCATGAACAGTCATGATGTTCTTGCCAAAAATCATACAAAAACTGATGTTTGATCTTTGAAAATGTTTAAACTAACTTGAAATATGTTATAACTTGGTAAACATGTTCAAAAGTTTGTAACAAACATGTAAAATCCATTAATTTGACATGACATTGAACACAATAACATTAAATGCATATTCAATCAATGTGCATTCAATGAATATTTTGACTTCAAAAGTCAAACTGAAATGTTCAAGTTGAGTTGTTATGAAATGAAATCAGTGTATAAAATGACACAAACAACTCTTTATGATAAAACAAACACAATGCAAAAATATTTGGATCAAAACAATTTGACTCAACCAAGATTTTCATGACCAAAACTAACCAAGCAGTTGACTTTGGATAAGTCAAACTGACTTAGTGGTTAATACCAATCAAACATACACTTTAAACAAGTCACAAGTGTTAAGCATACATAATTCATCATTCCATAACAATCACACCAGTCCAGTGAACACTTGATCGATATTTCATCATCACACATCATTAACATACAAGATACTAAAATTAATCTTTTTCATTGCAAATATGGCAAACCTAGTGTTTGTCAGAGATCACAACCTTTGTGCGTTTCTCAATGCTGATTCACCCAAAGCTGAGAATTATAGAGATATTATTCATGCTATTAGACAAAGAAGGCTGGTTCATGCTATGACAGCAAGACCAGAGATCAATGAGGATCCCATAGTCCAATTCTGGATTCATGCTCATCTAGAATAAATGAATGATGAGCAAGTAATAGTCTCCAAAGTTCATGGTCATCAGATTACTATCTCTAAAGAAGTAATCAGGAGAGTATTTTCATGGTCATCAGATTACTATCTCTAAAGAAGTAATCAGGAGAGTATTACAGCTTGGCAATGAAGATGCTGAAGGACCAATAGAATTTGATGAAAACTATGTGTTACATGTTTTCAGGCAAATAGGCTATACTGGTACCATAGACAGGAAACAGATCAAGAAGTCATACATGTGTGCCCAATTTAGATTTCTCATGCACACATACCAAAATACCATGACAAACAGAAAGACTGGACGGGATGCCATTTCTCTGAGGAGCTCATCAGCCATTGCAAGTATCATAGCTAGACGACCATTCAACTTTGCTGCACAAGTGTTAAATAGGATGGTCTACAACTTAACTAAGCTGAGGAACAAGTTCCAGATGTTTCCAAGATTCCTTCAGATGATTATTCATGATCTCCTACCAGACATCCTAAGAGAAGGTGCCATTTTTCAGCCTGTTCACTTCAATGAACATGTTTTCACAAGGATCAAGTCAAGTCTATATCATGGAGTTGAAGTGCCTGTTCCTGCTCACATGATTGGTCATAACCTCCCTATACCAGACATTTTCATGAGGATTCCAGGACAAGGTGAACCTCACATGATGTTCCAAAATGTTATTCATCAACAACCAATCATCCAACAGCCCTAATCATAGAAGAAGAGCAAGCTGCTCCTGAGCCTGAACTAGAAATACTTATTCAACAAGAATAAGAGCATACTCAAGAAGAAGCACAAGAACAAGAACAATCTCAGTTTGAGCATTACATGCCTTCTCCACCTCAAAGCCCAAACTTATCTGATCAGTAAACTTTGTCTTCTCTTTTGAGAGACATTGATGCATCTTTGGAAGAACCCACAAATCAACAAGAAGAAGTTGGCACCTCATCAGCTCAAGAACATGATCTAGAATAGCAAAGCACTGCTAAACCTATTGAAGGTGAAGGACAGGGCAGTGAGATACCTACAGAACAAGAGACTGAATACTCTAAAGTATTTTTGTTCACCGAGTATAATAAGCTGATTAAAAAGTCAAACAACAGAGCTAAGAAGTTAATGGAAAAGCTCAAAAACAAAGATAATGAGATAGAGAAGCTCTCTTCAAATCAAAAGGCTTAAAAGTTGATTATTCAATTCCTGGAACAATAACTAAAACAATCAAAGGAAGAAATCAAGGCAACATATCAAGATTTAAACAACACCAGATTAGATGTTGCCTATCTAACTGAGCAGATAGATGCCAAAGTTTCTAAAATAGATGAATTGAAGAAGAAGATCTATGCTCAAGAAGAAGAGATAAGAAGGCTGAACAGAGAGCTAGAACATACAAACGCTCAGCTAAATGAAGAAGAACATTCAAAAGGTCAAGAACATGACCTGAGTGATGACTTTGAAGAACAGATTATGACACAAGCAAAAGAAACAAGCTCTCGGGAACAACATACAGAATTAGCACTCATTATTCCTGAAGAGTCATACTTTATAGACCAACTATTTAGAGAAGTGAATCCTTTTGAAAACATACACTATTCACCCATTCTCAAATAGCATTTCCACACTACAGAAACTCAAACCACTAAAACAAGCATTATGCCTGTAGATCCACTATCTGAAAAACAAAAGGAGATAATCAAGCAATTTGCTGAATCTCTGAAAGCACAACCCATATCATCCAAAGATCAAACCTCATCATCATCACAGCCTTCCCTGAAAACATATAAAAGAAAGAGAAAGAGGCTGTACCTAGCTTCTTTGAAGAAGGGAAAGCAGCAGGTTCAAGAACAAGAAGAACCTGAATCACCACCATTAAAGCTGTTGAATGTCATCAAACTCATGGTCAACAACCTATAATCATCTAGAGTGATTCTGATGATGATGAAGATGAAGACAGAGATGAAGATGTTATGCAAAACATACATGAACTCTTCCCAGATAATCCAGAAACTTTAATGGGAATTAAGTTAACAGCTAGAGGATTTCCTTATGAATCATTCATACATCTTAACCTCTCAGAAGTTAAAGACTTGCTCAAAGACTTTCAAGAAGTCATGAAAAATGAACAAGAGCAAACATACAAAAGATATAAGGAAATTAAAGATCAACAGGAATTTCAGAAGAATCTTCCCAAAGATCCTCAAATAGATAAAATGAGCTACTCCCAGGTGAAAAGCTGGTTGAGTCACACAAGAATACCATACAGGTCATATGTTGGCAGATCTTTATCACAAATGAAAGACATGGCAAGAGAAATCTACAAGAACATGTTAGCCAATGCTCTAAAGCCACAGATCTCTAGACCACATCCAACCTCATCTCTATCAACCTATCATCAAGCTCCACCTGAGCTTCATCCTATAGATGAGCCTAGGCAATTCATGCCTCACAGACTATGGCCAGAAGGAAATGAGGTGAGAGAGATGATCAATGCAAACACCAACTTTGTAAAGTTGTATCTCAAAATCACTCTAACAGCATCTGCTGATGAGAGAAAGATTATGGCATGAAAATATGATGAAATCTAGGATGTTGTGCTTATAAAGTGAGTATCTGGACTTGTCCAATACTAATCATACATATCCCAATGGGGATCATTAAGCTATGAAGACAGATTGGACCTGATGCAATTGAGGATGGTCAATCGCATAAACAATCCAAAGGGAGCAGATTTCTATCATATCTTGAGATCTTATATGGATAGACATCATCATGAGATGAAGGCAAAAGCAGACAGAGAAGATAAGCTTCATTTGGCCAAATTGAGAAGAGAGCAACAGTTAGCAAGCAAACAAAAGAAACAAATTGAAGAACAATCATCATCTCGTGTTGATAGTGAATTGTTGAAAAGAGTTGGATATCAATTGAGACCATCAGATTTAAAGTTAATCATGAAGAAAATTGATGGTAACCAGTACAATCATCCAATTACCAAGTGGTACTATGATGAAACACATTTTGAATTGGTATGGAGAGAAAGCTAGAAGGGAAAGAAGCATCAAACATAAGGCTGTTTGATCCTGTGGAAATCAAACTCCTTCATCCTTCTTATGTCTCATTTTTTAAAACCAAGACATTCCCATGAATAGAAGATGTACTATGCAAGAGAGATTACTGTTTTTTCATACACATGCTAAGAATTTTAGGGACTGTGTATGTGAATGTTGTAATCAAACAAAGACTGGAAACAAATCAGCAACCCCTAACACACATTGAAGGCATAACTAGCACGAGGATATCAGACAACAACAACCTTGAGATTCTAAAGGGCAATCATGTTGTAACCACACTGGTTAGTAACATTGATGTGCAAAGCCTAGACAAATCTACACTTGAACAGCTGGTTCATCTAACTATTGAGAGCAAATATGACGATCAAAAAAGTGCTATTAATTATTTTGTTGAGCACATAGTGAATTGTAGAAATGCACTAAGGATCACTCCACTGTCAGATCAAGTGAAAGAATCTAAAAAGGATCAAACAATTAAGAAAGATGTTGAAGAATCCTTGAAAGCCATAGCAAAAGTGCAGAAGAATGTAGAAGAAGCTGGTCTTTCTCATTCCTAAAGGTTTCTAACAAACAAACAGACAAAAACAACAAACATACATATCTAACCATTCAAACAAACAAAACTTTCAACCATACATAACAGACAAATAAACACAATAGAACATCAATCATACATTGATATCATGTATATAAACATACACAATGACCATCATGCAAGTAATTCATCATACAAGCAAACATATACAAATCAGCACATACATTACAATCTGATTACACATGTGTAATCAGAATAACAAACAATCATTCAATCATGCAAACATGCATAACACTGGATCATTTAATCAAACAAACAAGTAACTATTCAATAGGACATGAAATCAATCAAACATACATGTAATCATACAATCATACATGTAACCAAGCAATCAAACATGTAATTAGAACAAACAATCAATCATTCAATCATGCATAACATAAAAACATGCAATCAAACATTGTAAGTCAAACACACAATCATTAAAATCAATCAGAACAAACACACACACACATAGTTGCTATCAAACATAACATTAACAAGTAAACATTAAAGAGATGGCAACATCATCCTTAGGGGGAGTATTGTTGGACTCAACAAATGCATTAAAAGGATAATTCTTGTCATAATCAAACATAATGTGTTCTAACATCCAAACAATCAATAACTAGCACATTAGTATCATTAACATTCATAACATAAACTAATGTAGCTTAAATTTCTTTTTCAGGATCGTAGATAAAAAGAAACTTTGCTAAGTGTCTGCAGCGGATGAAGACCTTCCACAGTGGATGAACAAAAGTCTGCAGTGGATGAAGAAAAGCTTCTAAGTGTCTACGGTGGATGAACAAGCATACAGAGCGGATGACCAATGTCCACAACTGATGAACTGTCCAAAGCGGATGTTCATCCACAATGGATGAACACTCCACAGTGTACAACATACAAAGTAATCACATAACAAGTGTTCATAACGGACAACATCCAAGACACAGCGGACAACTTATTGACCATTCACAGTGGACGACTGATCATGCACAGCGGACAGTCTATCATCCCCAGCGGACAACTTATAGACTTAGGATTATTTATGTAATTTTGTTTTACATAAGGGTAGTTTGGTAATTGTAGATAGCTATCTGTATAGGTTATAAATAGCATAATGCCCTAATCTTTTGTAAGCTTTTGAACATTCAATACAAACAAGCAGTTTATTATTATCATTCAGGCATTAAATCACTAGGAATCACACAATCATACACACACACACTCACTGATATCATATCTTTGATAATAGGTTTCTGCACCATGATTATTGATTGTTGAATAAAATGTAAGGCCCTGTTCCCGAAGACCTCACAGTTGGTCAATCATAGCATTGTACATATAAAAGATTATACATTTCATAAGATTAAGCAGCGGATTAAGTTAACAAAAACCATTCATGCTTATAATTATTGTTTCCAAATAATACATCGTTGTAAGTTAGGGTTACAAAACAATCAATTAGTTGCATTACAACACAACAAAATCATTTGCACGAATGGATGCCAGTCTTGCCCTGACGAGTAGCTTCCCCCGCGTGCCACCCTCAGCAACATTTACCTGCCAACTGAAAAATGCATAAAAGTCAGTGTTGCTGAGTTAGTTCTAGTTTTAAAACATTTAAAACACCTTTATTTATATAAGAAAATATCATTTTTCTTAAAATACTTCCTTTTCATAAAATTCATTACTTTCATACGTGTTCACACGACATACATACAGCAAGATAATATTCCTCATTATCTTTCATCGTTCATTTCGTACCTTCGTTATTATCTTTCACTTTCTACTAGACCAACGTGCAATACCCTAAACATTGTGCACGAAGCGGGTACTGGGTCGGAGTCTATAAATAGACCCGTAACATTACGCAAGAAGCCTGACCCAGTACCAGGGCTCCCGTCAATCTCAAAGATTGACCCTGTGTGCATCCTTCGGGTTAGCTAAACCGCACACAGTTGAGCTAACGACAACATGGTCGTGCACCTCTATTCAATTTTCTTGTAAGACTTTCATTCATTTGTTATGTTCCACTTTTCATTATCATTAATCTTTCACTTTCATTATGATAATACTTTACGTATACGAAGATAAACACACCACGTAAAGCCACACAATTATACATAATATGGAACACAAGAACAGGCCATAAACAAGCATGGAATAAACAAATACAACCATCAAAACATCCCAGGGCAATTCCCTAAATTTCCTTTTCCTAAAATTTCATAACATTTTCTAAGTGTTCTATTCAGGCGCATAACCTAACACTTAGGCGCCTGATAACCAATCCTGGGCGCATGGGGTACTATTCAGGCGCATGACTAACACTTAGGCGCCTAAGAAAATTTCTAGGTGCATGACTACTATATGGGCGCATGGGCTGGTACTTAGGCTATTTTGGCAAAACTTCCAGGCACATGGGAACTATTGGGGCGCATGAGCTTCACTTAAGTTTTCTAAGTCAAAATTTCAGGCGCATGAGCTTTATTTGGGCGCATGACCAACAGTTATGCATATTTCAGACTTATTTTCAAACCCAATCTACATATTAACCTGTTTGAAGCTTATTCCTATCATTCTAAGCATCAACAACACATAATCAACCATAAAACACAAACATAAACACACATATACATACGGGTAAACATAAAACAGTTGTAAAACATTTTTAAACATGCATTTTCAGCCCCAAGAAGTTTACAACACATAAAAACCAGGGTCTAGAACTCACCTATGCAGCCAACAAGTAAAACTCCTCCAAACTTGAGTGCACAAGAGTTCAAACACCTAAAAACACACCAAAATAAACAATCAAACACATAGAACACATAAAAATCAGTTTCATGGTCAAGTACCCAACAAAACCAAGCCAATTATACAAAGAAACACATACCGAAGGCAAACATAGCTTCTTCTTCTTCTTGAAACCGAGAAAAAAGTTTCTGCTTCTTCCTTCTTCTTCTTTTGGTTGAAAAGCAGGAGTGAGAACTCCAAATGGGCGGCCATACCCTTTTATTTAATAAAATATTGGATTTTGTACTCTTTTACACTTTGGCCCCCTCCACTATGGCTCCTTATCCTTTCTTTCAAGATACTTTTTTTTTCCTTCTTATTGCTTTCTTCACTTTAACTTGACAAAAATTTTGGGTGTTATAAGTCTACCCCCCTTAAAGAGGTTTCATCCCCAAAACCTGTCACTCTTCAAACAACTATGGGTAATGCTGTCTCATTTCTTCCTCAGTCTCCTACGTAGACTCAGAACCCTTTCGGTGTTTCCACAGCACATGCACAAGTGGAACCACTTTATTCCACAGTCTCTTCTCCTTCCGGTCTATGATTGCCACTGGCTGCTCTATATAATTAAGCCGTTCATCCACCTCGATGTCCTCTAGTGGTACAATTATATCCTAATCGGCTAAGCACTTTCTCAGATGAGATACATGGAATGTTGGATGAATTCCACTTAACTCATCAGGCAGTTCTAATTGATAGGCCACCTCTCCTACTCGTGCGATAATTCGGAAAGGCCCTATGTATCTTGGACTGAGCTTACCCCGCTTTCTAAACCGGATGATCCCCTTCCAAGGTGAGACCTTCAACATGACTCTATCGCCCATGTTAAACTCAATCGGTCTATGTGTTTTGTCGGCATACGACTTTTGTCTATCCTTTGCCGTCTTCATAAAGGCTTTGATCTTCTCTAACTTCTCCGTAGTAGCGTCGATCACCTCAATACTTCCCAACTCCTTCTGCCCGATATCACCCCAACACGCGGGGGTCCTACACCTTTTACCGTATAGCATCTCATATGGTGGCATGCCAATACTGGCATGTATAGTTGTTGTTGTATGAGAACTCCGCTAACGGTAGGTGATCATCCCAACTTCCACCAAAATCGATCACACATGCTCGGAGCATATCATCGAGCGTCTGGATCATCCTCTCAGGCTGACCATCTGTCTGAGGATGGTATGCTGTGCTGATGTGTAGCCTCGTCCCCATCACATCATGGAATTTCTTCCAAAATTTTGATGTGAACCGGGTGTCACGGTCTGACACAATAGACATCGGCACACCATGACGAGCTACAATCTCTTTAATGAATAGATCCGCCAACCTCTCGGATGAATATGTATCACGGATCGGCAAGAAGTGGGCACTCTTTGTTAATCGATCAACTATCACCCATATGGCATCGTACCCCCTTGTCGTACGGGGTAACTTCATGATGAAATCCATGGTGATATGCTTCCACTTCCACTCGGGTATATCCAGAGGTTGGATCTTCCCATAAGACTTCTGATGCTCTGCCTTTACTTGCAAGCAAGTAAGGCACTTACCCATATACTCCGCCACATCACGCTTCATACGCGGCCACCAGTATTCCTACTTCATGTCATGATACATCTTGGTAACACTGGGATGAATGGAGTATCGAGTCTTATGAGCTTCATCAAGGATTTTCCCCCGTATGTCTCCATAACGAGGGATCCACATTCGACCAAAGCGGGTTCTAACCCCGTGAGTATTTTCACCCAATTTCGTGACTAGACCTCTCATCCTTTTAGAGTTAAGGTTATCCTCCTTCAATGCCTCATTTTGGAACTCCTTATCAGAGGTCATAATCATGTGGTAAGCTTTCACCCGGATTGGTTCAGGTCATTCTTGTCGGCTGAGGGCATCGGCCACTACATTGGCTTTGCCCGGGTGGTAATGGATCTCACAATCATAATCCTTGATCAATTCCAGCCACATTCTTTGCCTCATGTTGAGGTCTTTCTGTTCAAAGAAGTATTTCAGGCTCTTGTGGTCAGTGAAGATAGTACACTTCGTTCCATACAGGTAGTGCCTCCAAATCTTTAATGCGAAGACCACAACCGCAAGCTCCAAATCATACGTGGGGTAATTGACCTCGTGGATTTTCAACTGTCGTGACGCGTAGGCTATTACCCTTCCACATTGCATTAGCACGTAACCCAATCCTGAATAAGAAGCATCTGAATAGACCACTAAGTCTTCGTTCCCTTCGGGCAACGTCAAGACAGGAGCTTGAGTCAATCTCGTCTTTAACTCCTCCAAAGCATTCTCCTGTTCTCGACCCCACACAAACTTCACATCCTTGCGAGTCAATTTGGTCAAAGGTGAGGCTAGCTTGGAAAAGTCTTGGATAAATCTTTTGTAGTAGCCCGCCAGACCCAAGAAACTGTGGATCTCGGTTGGGTTCTTTGGAGACTTCCATTGCATCACCGCCTCAACCTTCGCTGGGTCCACCATGATTCCTTCAGAATTTACCACGTGACCCAAAAATTGAACTTCGCGTAACTAGAAAGTGCACTTAGAGAATTTGGCGTACCGCTTCTCTCTCCTAAGCGTCTCCAATACTTCACGTATGTCGCCGACATGTTCTTCTTCGCTCTTTGAATAAATCAGGATATCATCAATAAACACAATCACTGATTTATCCAACATTGGCCGACACGCTCGATTCATCAAATCCATAAAGGTAGCTGGCGAATTAGTTCGACCGAAAGACATAACGAGAAACTCGTAGCGTCCATAACGCGTGCGAAAAGCTGTCTTAGGGATATTCTGCTCCTTAACCTTCAACTAATGGTAACCAGATCGGAGATCTATTCGCGAGAACCAACTGGCACCCTGGAGCTGGTCAAACAAGTCATCTATTCTGGGCAGGAGATATCTGTTTTTCACCGTTAACTTGTTCAACTCTCGGTAGTCGATACACATCCTTATACTACCGTCTTTCTTCTTGACAAACAAAACCAGAGAACCCTAGGGAGAGATGCTCGGTCGGATGAATCCCTTGTCCATCAACTCCTGCAGTTGAACCATCAGTTCCTTCATCTCCGTCGGAGCCAACTGATACGGTGCTTTGGCAACGGGTTGAGCACCGGGTATCAAATCAATCTGAAACTCGATCTCACGGTCCAGTGGCACACCTGGTAAATCTTCTGGGAACACGTCCGGAAAGTCACACACTACTGGTACATCAGACAATTATGGTACCGACGCATCCACATCCTTCATATAAGCCAGCTAGGCACTACATCCGCGTTTCATGCACTTCTCTGCCACCGTCATCGAAATCACCATAGGAACCGTTGTCATTCGATCACCTTAAACCGTCACCAAACTTCCATCAAGCGCAATCAATCGAATCATCTTCTTGCGACACATAATATTTGCCTTATAGGTTGCTAACCAATCCATCCCTAGAACTACATCAAATCCGCGTAGGGGCATCATAAATAGTTTAGCAGTGAACCTATGGCCTTCTAGTACTATGTCACAATCTTCTATCATCTCAAAAATTATGGTAGACTTACCAATAGCAGTTTCTACTTCAAAGGGCTCATCAATACCCCTACTACTAACAGGCGACTTAGCATAGAAAGCAGCAGAAATAAAACTCCTACTAGCACCAGAATCAAATAATATAGAGGCACAAATTTGGTTTACTAGAAACATACCTGAGACAACGTCGGGGTCCACTCTGGCCTCCTCCCGGGTCATCGTGAATGCTCTAACGCTTGCCCTCTGCCCTTCCTTCTCGGTCCCCTTCTTCACCCCAGAACTCTCGGCCCTTGGCCTCTTGCAATCCCTACTCACATGACCTTCTTCACCACAGTTATAGCACCTCAACACCCTACAATCCTTTGCAATATGACAAGGCCTCCCACACATGAAACATACCTTTGATCCCCACTTGCACTCACCAGTGTGCTCCTTACCATATTTGCCACACTTCTTCATCCCCGTGCTTGATGACACCACACTTCGGTCATCCATTCTCATCCACTTGTTATTTGGAATGTAACCACCACGCCCAAACCGTTTCCCTTTCCAGTTCTTGTCACCACCCGTCTTGTTCACCTCAACCACAGCCACTTCCCTCTCATCATAGAGTCTTCCTGCCAGATCCACTGCCGACCTAAAGGTATTCGGCCGGACGACAATCAGGTGCCTACGGATATCCACTGGCAATCCTTGAATATACCTCTTGATCTTTCTCGACACCGCATTACCTGATCCGGCACCAGCCTCGCCATCTCGTTGAACTTGGTGGTGTATTGCTGGTGGGTCATGGTTCCCGCCTCTAGCTGTAGGAACTCCCTCTCAATCTAATCGAGTTCTCAGTGGAGACAAAATTCCTTAATCACCATTTTCTTCAACTCTCCCCACCTCATCCTCCCGATGGCCCTGCTGCCCTCGGCTTGGACAATATTGTCCCACCAACACAGAGCCGAGTCAACGAATGAGTGAGTGGCGAACTTCACCTTCTGGTCCTCCCTGCACTCACTAATCTCTAACACCGCCTCTATCTCTCTTACCCAGCGGTGAGCAGCGGCAACATTACCGTTGCCATCGAAGGTCGGGGGCTTGCATCTCTGAAATGCCCCATAGCTACACCCCTTGGTGGTTTCCCGCACTACCACGTCTTCCTCATCACTGGAGGCCGCCATTCCAGCATTCAGCTCCTCCTCATCATGATCTTCCTCATTCTCTCTTCTCCCAGCCGTGGTCCTTTCCTCCTCCTCCTTCTCCTTTCTCTCATCCTCCCGCACAGCACAGATGACTTCAGTCACTACAGGTGGTAGGATCGTCTGCATGACCTGATGCACTTCCTCCACAACTGCCTCCTTTACTGAGGATCTTAAGTTAGCACTCTCATCCACACCCTTCGAATGATGAAGCCCAGGCTCAGTAGGAGCTGTTTCTGGAGTCCTTGTCTTGTTCCTTGTGGCACGTGGCCCAGCACCACAACCACCTCATACTTCTCCTCGGGAAGCTTTCGATGATCTACCACCAACCATCCTCTAACACTATAAGATTCAAACACTAACACGGTAATTCAAGGTAATAGCTCAGTTTATGTTAAGTATAGTAAGTCCCTAATTACAGTGGCCAGTTGTGATTAGCTTACTTTACTCTTCATCCCCCGAGCATTTCCTATCCTAACTATATCAGTATTCAAATCTACTAAAAGCACATAAATCAAATAGCACACGCACATAACACCGGTTAACATTAAGAAAAGAAATACCTGATGGCATGTAGCTACTCGGGCTGGCATCCCTCCATTCGGTCCCATTCTCAGTTTAAGTTTAGGTTTTGGAAATATTTACCCATTTTTCTTAAACGTTGGCTCTGATACCAACTTGTAAGGCCCTATTTTCGGAGACCTCACAGTTGGTCAATCATAGCATTATACATATAAAACATTATACATTTCATAAGATTAAGCAGCGGATTAAGTTAACAAAAACCATTCATGCTTATAATTATTGTTGCCAAATAAAACATCGTTGTAAGATAGGGTCACAAAACAATCAATTAGTTGCATTACAACACAACAAAATCATTTGCATGAATGGATGCAAGTCTTGCCCTGACGAGTAGCTTCCCCCGCGTGCGACCCTTAGCAACATTTACCTGCCAACTGAAAAATGCATAAAAGTCACGTTGCTGTGTGAGTTCTAGTTTTAAAACATTTAAAACACCTTTATTTATATACGAAAATATCATTTTTCTTAAAATACTTACTTTTCATAAAATTCATTACTTTCGTACGTGTTCAAATGACATACATACAGCAAGATATTATTCCTCATTATTTTTCATCGTTCATTTCGTAACTTTGTTATTATCTTTCACTTTCAACCAGACCAATATGCAATACTAAACATTGTGCAGGAAGCGGGTACTGGGTCGGAGTCTATAAATAGACCCCTAACATTGCGCACGAAGCCTGACCCAGTACCAGGGCATGCCACAAGGGTCCCGTCAATCTCAAAGATTGACCCTGTGTGCATCCTTCGGGTTAGCTAAACCGCACACAGTTGAGCTAACGACAACATGGTCGTGCACATCTATTCAATTTGCTTGCAAGACTTTCATTCATTCGTTATGTTCCACTTTTCATTATCATTAATCTTTCACTTTCATTATGATAATACCTTTACGTATACGAACATAAACACACCACGTAAAGCCACACAATAATACATAATATGTAACACAAGAACAGGCCATAAACAAGCATGGAATAAAAAAATACAACCATCAAAACATCCCAAGGCAACTCCTTAAATTTCCTTTTTCCCAAAATTTCAAAATATTTTCTAAGTGTTCTAGGCGCATGAGCACTATGCATGCGCATGAGCACTATGCAGGCGTATGAGTACTGCTTGGGCGCATGAACACATTATGGGCGGATGAACTAACACTTAGGCGCCTGAGAACCAATCCTGGGTGCATGGGGGTACTGTTTAGGCGCATGACTAACACTTAGACGCCTGAGGAAATTTCTAGGCGCATGACTACTATATGGGCGCATGGGCTGGTACTAGGCTATTTTGGCAAAAATTCCAGGCGCATGGGAACTATTGGGGCGCATGAGCTTCACTTAAGTTTTCTAAGTCAAAATTTCAGGCGCATGAGCTTTATTTGGGCGCATGACCAACAGTTATGCATATTTCAGACTTATTTTCAAACCCAATCTGCATATTAACCTGTTTGAAGCTTATTCCTATCATTCTAAGCATCAACAACACATAATCAACCATAAAACACAAACATAAACACACATATACATACAGGTAAACATAAAACTGTTGTAAAACCTTTTTAAACATGCATTTTTAGCCCCAAGAAGTTTAAAACACATAAAACCAGGGTCTAGAACTCACCTATACAGCCAACAAGTAAAACTCCTCCAAACTTGAGTGCACAAGAGTTCAAACACCTAAAAGCACACCAAAATAAACAACCAAACACATAGAACACATAAAAATTGGTTTTATGGTCAAGTACCCAACAAAACCAAGCCAATTATACAAAGAAACACATACCGAAGGCAAAACAGCTTCTTCTTCTTCTTGAAACCGAGAGAAAAGTTTCTGCTTCTTCCTTCTTCTTCTTTTGGTCGAAAAGCAGGAGTGAGAACTCCAAATGTGCGGCCATACCCTTTTATTTAATAAAATATTGGATTTTGTACTCTTTCACCCTTTGGCCCCCTCCACTTTGGCTCCTTATCCTTTCTTTCAAGATACTTTTTATTTTCCTTCTTATTGCTTTCTTCTCTTTAACTTGACAAAAATTTCGGGTGTTACATATGTGACACCTCGTGTTTTCAGGTTAATACTATTTCCGTTATCTAACCGCTACTTTACAATTATTTAAATTTTGTTTATTAAATGAAAAATATTTAGTATTGTTATTTTTACTTAACTTTAAGTTAACCGAAGGAAATTAAAAATCAACAATTATAAACTTTGCAAACTTGGTAGAGTTGAGGGACTTTAACCGCAGTTAATTAAACTTGATTATATCTAATTAAACTACCCAACCTTCCCCCGTTTCCATACATGTTTCGGCAACCCTAAACAACCTCTCACACCTTCTCTCTCTCGACCACTGCAGCTAACGGCAGTACCATCGGCAGCCTCTTTCGTTCGCAATCGAGCACCCTCGGCGACTTCCCCTCTCTTCAACCTCAACTTGGAAATCGACATTACCCCCGGCAGTCGTGTGGGTCGATCTGGGAAGCCCTTTCGGTACTATTTTCCTCTCTATTTACTAGTTTTGTGACGATCATGGTTTCCCTCTCAGTTGCTATGTTTCATACAGACAAGGGCTATCGGTTTCGGTTTGGTTTCGTTACGTGTGTGAGCGTTGCTGTGAATTGTTCTGTGTATAGGCGTATATTCGCATGTATTTCTATGTGAGTGTTTAGATGTTTACGTTTAGGCTTCTGGTGTTGTGCAGGTGTCTTTTTAGGATGTTTTCTTGTGTCCATGTATGGGTGGGTGTTAAGCATGTGTACTGGAATGTATGTTGTGATTGTGGATGGTGGATTGTATATGTTCATGTATGGGTAGGTTGGTTAGATGTATGTGTGTGCGTATGTTTGACATGGGTGTGTGTGTATGCATGATGAAATTCATAGTATGCAGGTGGAAAATGGTTGTGGTTGCTTGTATTTATGTGTAGGTACATGCACGTAGGTTTATATATATATGTATCGTGAAATCATATATTTTGGGTAGGTGGAAGTGATTATGATGCGAGTTGTGCTTTTGTGAATATATATATATATATTATATTTTGGGTTGTGTAGTATATATATGTATTATGCGTGTGTATATATATATAGTGTATGTAAGCGTGTTACGTCTGTGTCGTTGCGGGTTTGTGATAGGTGGTATGCATATCTTGAAACCTGTGGATTTATTATAAAAAGTCATATAGTTGAAACGTATAAACAGTACCTTTATACATGATGTGCGATAAGTGATAATAATTGGGTTATATGAATTAAAAGTGAATTGGGGTTTGAGTATGCTTGCGTGTGAATGGGGAACAATCGATAGCCTGCGTCGTAACCGAATCGTAAACGCGAAATCCGTGAAATCTTTGTGTTACTATTAAATAGCTAATGTTAAATTTTATATTAACGTAATTCAGGTTATTCGGAGACCTAATCGCTTTTGTTTGCATTTATCTGTTGCTGTGCATTAAGGTGAGTTACAGCCCCACTTTTCACTCTATATTCTCTTTTGGGGGAGAGAAACATGCTGTTTTCATATACTGTTCGTTACTTAGATTTGTAATACTGCATATACTTGTGTACTATGGTGTTACCACTACGCCTCATTCGGACCGTTAATATGGTATTAGCGAGGTGATTGTTAGTAGATCTACTGGGTTTGACAAACCCCACCCGGGCTAGTCGCGCTAGCTTGACTGGAGGTCGAACGGGTGAATGGTTAGCCTGTTATACAGTGTTGTGGTTTGGTACCCACAGCCGGGGCATTCATTACATTACATTACTGTCAGCTCGGTCGCGAAATTCATACACATAGTGACTTGTAGTAGGCTAGCTACCTACTGATATGCTTTGATTACTAAATCTGATTTTCAATGTTGATGATTACTGTTTTCTGTAAACTCTGTGAACTCACCAACCTTGTGTTGACACTTTAGCATGTTTCTTTCAGGTTCACAAGACTCGCACGCTTAGGATCATCATTCATGCATTTATCATCTCACGTGATTTAATGACAACTTTTAAATGAATTTCCTTTATTTATTTTGCGCATGTTGCGCAGGTGAAAGATTTATGATTTATTTATGCTTCCGCAATTGCTATTACATTTACGTTAATGACTTTGCCTTGGAATATTTTAAACGTTAACAAGTAATTATGTTTTGTAATTAACGTGTCATTTGGTGTAACTAGTGGCTGAGATCCTGGATGTCACACGCCTAACGGTAATACCCCGTTTGTGGAAATTGAGGGTGTGACAGATTGGTATCAGAGCCATTGGTTATAGCGAACTAAATTGACATTGCATTTCATTTGCATTGCATTTAGACTATAGCCTGATGCCTTAGTTACACGCATATAGACACGTTTAGCTTTGTTAGTTAGCCTTGTTTGCTTTGCTTGCTGGATTGCTTGCTTTTGCTCATTCTAGTGAGCGTTCGACTACATGGATGGTGTCTTCATCTTCTTATGCTAAGTCTGGGGAAAAGGCAAGTTCGTCCTGATTCCACGTTGTTACCGCCAGTTCCTTAACATGGGTGACTCCGAGTTACTGTGAGTCACGAGAAAGTTATTTACGATTAATGATTTTTCGTACCTTTTACATCATGTCTTTCGTAATCGGATACAATACCATTAGTACCTGGCTTGGATGGCTCATCGGGAGCATGTTCTGCCTCCTGTTAAATGCTTTCTCAAATGAGAGCTATTTCTGTCATACTTTCTTTACCTACTTTGTCACTTCTCTTCTCTGCCCCGGGAACGGGAAATAGCTGAGTTGTCGATTATCACAGACATTAGGAGACAACGTATCATGGTTTACGTACGATAATACTATCTTACCCATCTAACCTGAGTACATCGACGGTTTCTTGCCCAAGTGAATGTTTTCCTTACTGATTCCTTCGTACAACCTTGGTTAATTGACCTTTGGTTTAATGACAATATCTTTGATACTTCTATCATTGATAACACTCTGTACTTGACAAGGTATGTTAGCTCGAATAGGAGGAACCAGGGGTGACCATGCAAAGTAAATTATCATTACGGGTGCACACGTAATTATAATTTATCGTGCATGAGAAGTCTGGTGAACTCTGTCTGATGATAATGGTCATAGTCAATACAAAATTTATTCTATACTTTGGGACATAAGAGTCTCGGTTCTCATAAAACTCCACTATTGATATGAAACAATCCTTCATATCTACTCATATGAAAGTTCTCATCAACCTCGAGCTTTAATGAGATTCATATTATGGCGTTAGTCCTAGTCTCTATGAGACGTTGCTCTTTCTAGCATTTCAATGATCCTGCAATATTATCTATCTACCACGTGCGAGGTCCTCAAAAAGTAATAACAAAGTGATGATACTCTCAACACAAATATTTTCTAATCAATGGATTGACCTTAAGACTTAGAGACGTGGCAGATTGAACATTCTAGCATTCATTTCATTTGGCATTTATCATGCTTTAGCGTATAATACGTCTCCCAATGGTGGGATTCAAATTGGATTTTCCTGATTGAATACATTTGGCGTATGATCGATCGGTAAGCTGTTATTACGACCCCATCCGTACCTCTATGTGTTTCCACTTACAACAAGTGCATCTAACATCGTAATGGGCCATACAATAAGAACATCTGTGAGCGCTGTAGGAAATTTGGTCATGCCATTAAGAACCGTCTTGTGAACATCCTGGCCAAGTCACTTCAGCCACAAGAAGCACAAAGAGATGTTACGAGTATGGACAATTTGTGTATTTCAATAGAAACTATCCAAGGCTCAAGAAGAAGGAAACCTGACCAAAATGGTTCTTTCACCTCAATATATTTTTGATTCGGGTTTCGACAGAAGCTACATATCCAATAATTTTAGTAAGCTGCTAGGGGTAGTGTCTACTGACTTAAGTTCTAAAATTACCATGGAGATAGCTGATGGTAGAACTATTGCGGCTATCCAGGTATATAGCATATGTAAACTAGGCTTAGCTGGACATTCATTCGATATGAATCTGATTTCCTGATACACTCGGTAGCTTTGCTGTTGTGGTTGGTATCCATGAACCAAGCAGAGATTGTTTATGGAGACAAACTCATTAAGTTACATCTTCCTAGTGGCGAGACACTCGTTCTGGAAGGTGACAAAAGGGACGTTATGGTCGGCATCATCTCTTACATGAAGGCCCAGAAATGCCTGTGGAAAGGGCATCCGACGATTTTGGCTTTGATTACTGAGAAAGTCACCGAAGAGAAACGACTAGAGGACATTACTGTGGTTGGGTATTTTCCTGAGGTATTTCTAGAAGACTTGCCTGGCCTTCCTCCACACAGGCAAGTGGATTTTCAAATTGAGTTTACACCTGGAGCTGCTCCGATCGCTCGGGCGCCGTATCGTTTGGCACCAAACGAATTGCAAGAGTTGTTTAAGCAATTACAGGAATTACTAGACAAGGGATTCATACATCCCAGCTCTTCACCCTAGGGAGCTCCAGTGCTTTTTATGAAGAAGAAAGATGGAATTTTTAGAATGTGCATTGACTACCGAGAGTTGAATAAGGTGACGATCAAGAACAGGTATCCACTCCCGCACATTGATGACCTATTTGAGCAATTGCAAGGATCAAGATACTATACCAAGATCGATTTGAGATCGGGTTATCATCAGTTACGGGTTCGGGAGGAAGACATCCCGAAAACAGAATTCCGGACTCGTTATGGACATTTTGAGTTCGTGGTTACACCTTTTGGACTGACCAATGCCCCAGCGGTTTTAATGGACCTCATGAACCGTGTTTGCAAGGCATACTTGGATAAGTTTGTCATTGTCTTTATTGATGACATACTAATCTACTCTCAGAATAAAGAGGATCATGAGGAACATCTGAGAATCATTCTAGATCTGCTGAAGAATGAACAACTTTATGCAAAGTTTTCAAAACGCGACTTTTGGATGCGGGAAGTGCAATTTCCTGGGCATGTGGTGAACGAAAAGGGTATACATATGGATCCTTCAAAGATTGAGGCAATCAAGGAATGGCCGATGCCAAAAACGCCTACTGAAGTGCGGCAATTCCTTGGTTTGGTGGGATATTGCAGACGAATTATTGAAGGATTTTCAAAGTTAGCACAACCTCTGACTGCCCTGCCTCATAAAGGAACCATCTACAAATGGGGCAGGAAAGAGGAATCTGCATTTCAAGCGCTTAAGGACAAACTCTGCAGTGCACAGATCCAAGTGTTGCCATAAGGGACTGATGATTTTGTTGTTTACTGTGATGCATCCATCCAGTGTTTGGGATGTGTACTGTTGCAACGCAACAACGTCATTGCTTATGCATCTAGACAGCTCAAAGTGCATAAGAAGAACTACATAACGCATGATCTGGAACCGGGAGCTGTAGTGTTTGCCCTAAAGATCTGGAGGCACTACTTATATGGAACCAAGTGCACGATCTATACAGATCATAAGAGCCTCGAGCAAATATATGATCAGAAAGAGGTGAATATGCGGCAATGACGGTGGTTAGAACTGCTCAATGATTATGATTGTACAATCAGGTATCACCCGAGCAAGGCTAATGTGGTGGCCGACGCCCTCAGTCAGAAAGAAACACCAAAACCCCGTTGGGTGCGCGCGTTGTAAATGACCATCCATTCTGATCTGCCGATGTAAATCAAGGCTGTTCAATCTGAGGCCTTGAAAGTTGAAAATCTAAATGCAGAATCCATGCGGGGCATGGAGAAACATGTAGACATAAAGACCGATGGAATCTGTTATTTCATGGAACGGATCTAGGTACCAAGATATGGGGATTTACGAGAGCTGGTAATGGATGAAGCTCATAAGTCACGTTACTCAATTCATCCGGGTTCAGAGAAGATGTATCAAGACCTGAAGGAGTTCTACTGGTGACCGAACATGAAAGCTGAGATTGCCACCTATGTAAGCAGATGCCTAACTTGTTCTAAAGTTAAGGTGGAATACCAGCAACCATCTGGTTTACTTTAACAACCAGACATTCCAGTGTGAAAATAGGAGCAGATCTCGATGGACTTTATCATAAAGTTACCTAAGACTCCCAGCGGATGCGATACCATTTGGGTTATAGTAGATCGCTTAACGAAATCCGCACATTTCCTGGCAATCCTAGAGATGGATCGAATGGACAAGCTGACAAGGATATATTTAAGGGAAATAGTCTCTCGGCATGGTGTGCCAGTATCCATCATATCTGATCGTGACGCTCGATTCACTTCTCATTTCTGGCAGTCTTTACAACGATCATTGGGAACGCGGCTGGATATGAGCACTGCGTATCATCCGCAAACTGATGGTCAGAGTGAGTTTATGATACAGACACTGGAAGACATGTGGCGTGCCTGTGTGATTGATTTTGGCAGCAGTTGGGAAACTCACTTACCTTGATTGAGTTCTCATATAATAACAGTTATCACACTTCAATTAAGGCTGCACCATTTGAGGCACTGTATGGACGTAAGTGTCGATCACCTATCTGTTGGGCAGAAGTCGGAGAAAGCCAACTTATTGGTCCTGAGCTTGTGCACGAGATGACTGAGAAGATCGTGCAGATTCGTAATCGTATGGCAGCGGCACGCGATCGACAAAAGAACTACACAGATAAATGCCTCAAGCCATTAGAATTTCAGATTGGTGACAAAGTACTTCAGAAAGTCTCACCTTGGAAGGGTGTGATCAGGTTTGGAAAGCGGGGAAAGCTGAATCCACGCTACGTGGGACCATTTGAAATTATCACAGCGTTCCCAGTTAGGTGGAATTCAAAGCGTGGACCAGAGTTTACCTGGGAACGAGAAGACCAGATGAAAAATACGTAACCGCAACTGTTCAAAGATCAGGCATCTACTTCTTAAGGTATCATTCTTAAGATATATTTTCTTTTAAATTTCGAGACGAAATTCCCTTCAACAAGAGGATGATGTCGCAACTCTCGCGAAACCTTACGTTTCCTTGTTTTGGGTTTGATTAAGAAATTCTAGAAACCTTATTCTATATGCGTTACAGATCGTTGAATCTGATGTTCGTCATGAACCTGATATTCTAATTTTCGGGACGAAAATTCCTTCAACAAGGGGATGATGTGACACCTCGTGTTTTCAGGTTAATACTATTTCCGTTATCTAACCGCTACTTTACAATTATTTAAATTTTGTTTATTAAATGAAAAATATTTAGTATTGTTATTTTTACTTAACTTTAAGTTAACCGAAGGAAATTAAAAATCAACAATTATAAACTTTGCAAACTTGGTAGAGTTGAGGGACTTTAACCGCAGTTAATTAAACTTGATTATATCTAATTAAACTACCCAACCTTCCCCCGTTTCCATACATGTTTCGGCAACCCTAAACAACCTCTCACACCTTCTCTCTCTCGACCACTGCAGCTAACGGCAGTACCATCGGCAGCCTCTTTCGTTCGCAATCGAGCACCCTCGGCGACTTCCCCTCTCTTCAACCTCAACTTGGAAATCGACATTACCCCCGGCAGTCGTGTGGGTCGATCTGGGAAGCCCTTTCGGTACTATTTTCCTCTCTATTTACTAGTTTTGTGACGATCATGGTTTCCCTCTCAGTTGCTATGTTTCATACAGACAAGGGCTATCGGTTTCGGTTTGGTTTCGTTACGTGTGTGAGCGTTGCTGTGAATTGTTCTGTGTATAGGCGTATATTCGCATGTATTTCTATGTGAGTGTTTAGATGTTTACGTTTAGGCTTCTGGTGTTGTGCAGGTGTCTT
Source organism: Flaveria sonorensis (assembly GCA_025506505.1). Taxonomy (NCBI): domain Eukaryota; kingdom Viridiplantae; phylum Streptophyta; class Magnoliopsida; order Asterales; family Asteraceae; genus Flaveria; species Flaveria sonorensis. The sequence goes on along the minus strand of CM046436.1, from coordinate 30,748,025 downwards.
TTTAGGATGTTTTCTTGTGTCCATGTATGGGTGGGTGTTAAGCATGTGTACTGGAATGTATGTTGTGATTGTGGATGGTGGATTGTATATGTTCATGTATGGGTAGGTTGGTTAGATGTATGTGTGTGCGTATGTTTGACATGGGTGTGTGTGTATGCATGATGAAATTCATAGTATGCAGGTGGAAAATGGTTGTGGTTGCTTGTATTTATGTGTAGGTACATGCACGTAGGTTTATATATATATGTATCGTGAAATCATATATTTTGGGTAGGTGGAAGTGATTATGATGCGAGTTGTGCTTTTGTGAATATATATATATATATTATATTTTGGGTTGTGTAGTATATATATGTATTATGCGTGTGTATATATATATAGTGTATGTAAGCGTGTTACGTCTGTGTCGTTGCGGGTTTGTGATAGGTGGTATGCATATCTTGAAACCTGTGGATTTATTATAAAAAGTCATATAGTTGAAACGTATAAACAGTACCTTTATACATGATGTGCGATAAGTGATAATAATTGGGTTATATGAATTAAAAGTGAATTGGGGTTTGAGTATGCTTGCGTGTGAATGGGGAACAATCGATAGCCTGCGTCGTAACCGAATCGTAAACGCGAAATCCGTGAAATCTTTGTGTTACTATTAAATAGCTAATGTTAAATTTTATATTAACGTAATTCAGGTTATTCGGAGACCTAATCGCTTTTGTTTGCATTTATCTGTTGCTGTGCATTAAGGTGAGTTACAGCCCCACTTTTCACTCTATATTCTCTTTTGGGGGAGAGAAACATGCTGTTTTCATATACTGTTCGTTACTTAGATTTGTAATACTGCATATACTTGTGTACTATGGTGTTACCACTACGCCTCATTCGGACCGTTAATATGGTATTAGCGAGGTGATTGTTAGTAGATCTACTGGGTTTGACAAACCCCACCCGGGCTAGTCGCGCTAGCTTGACTGGAGGTCGAACGGGTGAATGGTTAGCCTGTTATACAGTGTTGTGGTTTGGTACCCACAGCCGGGGCATTCATTACATTACATTACTGTCAGCTCGGTCGCGAAATTCATACACATAGTGACTTGTAGTAGGCTAGCTACCTACTGATATGCTTTGATTACTAAATCTGATTTTCAATGTTGATGATTACTGTTTTCTGTAAACTCTGTGAACTCACCAACCTTGTGTTGACACTTTAGCATGTTTCTTTCAGGTTCACAAGACTCGCACGCTTAGGATCATCATTCATGCATTTATCATCTCACGTGATTTAATGACAACTTTTAAATGAATTTCCTTTATTTATTTTGCGCATGTTGCGCAGGTGAAAGATTTATGATTTATTTATGCTTCCGCAATTGCTATTACATTTACGTTAATGACTTTGCCTTGGAATATTTTAAACGTTAACAAGTAATTATGTTTTGTAATTAACGTGTCATTTGGTGTAACTAGTGGCTGAGATCCTGGATGTCACACGCCTAACGGTAATACCCCGTTTGTGAAAATTGAGGGTGTGACAACATAAAATATAACAATCTGTTGTTATATTTGTTTGAGAGATTTGAAAAGATCCTTAGGGGAATTCATCCTTTGATTTGGATTTCATCACCCTAGCTGCTGAAAAGAAGGTCATGGATATTCCATATGAGGTAATTCAAGAAATGTGTTCATCTTCTAGAAAAATTCGCTTATTTGGTATTTATAAGGTGAACAAACTATTAATGAAAAATGAAGGGGAAGTAAAAATAATAAATGAGAAAGAATGAAGCAAAATATTTTGTTAAATTCAATGAAGCTTTAAAAAAATGATCATTTAAAAAGAACCCTTTTTGAGAGAAATGTGAAAGTTAATACTTTGACTGAAAGAGTAACTTTGACTGAATTTGAGTCTTTTAAACTTAAAACAAAGCTTGATAAATGGACAATTTCTGGAATGAAGCAAGAGAAACTATTTAGCAAACAAAGGTGAGCTAGAATTAAATCTAGGTTGGGTTGTGGTGAAACCACCTATGTTTGTCCACCTCCTTGTACCTTTTGCTATTCTCCAATGCCTACACCTCATCCTATAAATAATTTAGTTGAAAAGGATACTAACAGTTTATTTGCAGGTTTAGAAGGGGTGAATCTTAAAGAGGTTCGGGAAGATTATGATTATGGAGGAAGTAGAGGTCTTGGAAGTTGTAGTTGTAGTTCTTCTGATTTCAAAAAGTCTTTTGTAGACAATAGTTCTAGTAGTATAGAATGTAGCTTAAGTAGTTTAAATTCAAGTTGTTCTCATTCAAGAATGTTTGAATCAAATAGAGTTGATGTTTCTAATGTTAATGAACAAGTTTGTGTTATCTGTAAAGGCCATGAAATTTATTCAAAATCAAATTGTTTAAATAATTCATCTCTCTCCCCATCCCTACTTTCACTCCAATTCGAATTTCTAATCCAAATAAAACAACATCCTCACATGATTGAAAATTCAAGAGTTAAGAGATTCCATATATCCTAACAGAACAATGGAATTAGAAAACAAATCACAGGAAGTGCACATCATGATTGTGATTCTCTTATATCTGAATGTTAGGAAGAGATTATCATGGATCATGTTCCAATCCAAAAGGATAAAAAAAAATAAATCTCGTTGTTTCAAATATGGAAAGGATGATCACGTCGTTAAGCACTGCCCGAAGGTTGTAAATGGGAATGTAGATAACAGATCTTTAGGAAATAGAATAAAACATTTTGTTGATAGTTTATTTTGTAAAAATTCATCTCCTCAAAGAGCCAAGCCGGTTAAGGTTAGGGTCCCGGTGTCTAAATAATTTTCTCTAATCAATATACCAGGATCATTCGAGAAGGACTATCAATAGCATTTGGCACGTTGATAGTGGATGCTCCAGGCATATGACCGGATAGAAGGACCTTGTTACCAACTATTGGATAATAAATGGAGGATATGTTGCTTTTGCGGGTGACAAGAAAGGAGGTAAAATGATAGGTCAAGGTGAGGTATCAAATGGTTCTTTAACCTTAGAGAAGGTAAATTTCATGCCTGAATTGGCCTTCAATCTCCTAAGCCTTTCACAAATCTATGATAAGAATATTCCTGTGCTATTTAAATCTAATGATTGTTTGTTTTTTAATCCTGAATTTTTAGTTCCAGATGATTTGGTGATTATGCGAGCTTTGAGATATCTACTCGATATGAACTCCAAAGAATCAACCTCCACTATGACTTTTCTCCTGTTAAATGCTTCCTCTTCTGAGTCCTTTCTGTGGCATAGACGTTTAGTAAAAAATTGGTTAAAAATAATCTTGTCCAAGGATTACCACAAAAGGATTTCTCTGTAGTTGAAAAATGCGTGTCTTGTGCTAAAGGTAAACAACACAAGAAATCACATAAGCTTAAACTAGTAAACTCCATTTCTAATCCTCTTGAGTTGGTACATTCTAATTTATTTGGCCCATTAATTATGAAAAGTATCACTAAGAAATCTTACTGTCTTGTTGTAACAGATGATTTTTCAAGATACTCTTGGGTCTGGTTTCTGTCACACAAAGGGGAGATAGCAGAGGTTTTGCAGAAGCTGATTCTGACCATAGAAAACATCAGCAACAAGAAGGTTATGGCGATTAGAAGTGACAATTGAACAGGGTTTACAAACCATATCTTTGATTCATTTTGTGCAAGCAAAGGGATTCTCAAACAATTCAGTGCTGCAATAACACCTCGGCAGAACAGTGTCGCTGAAAGAAAGAATCACACTCTCATTGAAGCAGCCAGAACTATGCTCATAGAATCTAAACTTCCTATTATTTTCTGGGCAACAGCAGTCAACTATGACTCCTATGTTCTAAACTGAGTCCTAATTATGAAAGACAAGATGAAGACTCCCTACGAACTAATTCACAAGCGAAAACCGTTGATTGACTTATTTCGTCCTTTTGGCTGCTCGTGCACATTGTTGAATACTCAAGCTCAAAATTCAAAGTTTGGAGCAGTATCTGATGAATGTTACTTTGTCAGATATTCTTCAACTCAAAAGGCTTATAGAGTATAAAACAAACGAACATCAATTGTTCAAGAATCTTTCTATGTTGATTGGCAAAAGTCAAATGTTTCCAACGTTTGTTCTGATCCAGAATGGTTCTACGATTCTAACACCATTTTCAACTAATTCAATCTACCATCCTTTCCTGATGATGACATTCCTTTGTCAAGTGGTTGATTCCTTATTCCTATTCAACATCAACCTCAACCAGATCCTCAACCTCAACCAGAACCACAACCTCAACCACAACCAGAAACACAACCTTAACCTTAACCAGATCCTCAACCTCAACTAGAAGCAAAACATCAAATCCCTTTGACACCATCACAACTATCACAAAACCCTTTTTCTAACCAACCATCCACATTACCATCATCCACCTGACAACCATCATCACCACAACCCATTTCATCCAATTCCTTAACCCTAAACACTAACTTCAAAACCCTAAAAGACCACCCACATGATTATGTCATTGGATCAATATCTGATGGTGTGAGGACTCGAAGCCAATCTGGGCTAATCAATGAATGTCTCTTTGCTTGTTTTCTCTCTCAAATTGTTCCTAAAAATGTCGCCATGGCACTTCAAGACCCAAGCTGGGTGGAGTCAATGCAATTAGAGCTCCAACAGTTTAGAAAATTAAAGGTGTGGAAATTAGTTGATATCCGATTGATACAAAATGAGTATTCAAGAACAAACCAGATGATCGTGGGGTAGTGATAAGGAACAAATCAAGGTTGGTTGTTCAAGGATTTTCTCAAGAGGAGGAGATTGACTCCACTGAGGTGTTTGCCCCTGTGGCCCGAATTGAAGCCATTTGTATCTTTCTCGCTCATGCCGCTCACAAAAACTTCAAAGTCTTCCAGATGGACATAAAGTGTGCATTCTTGTATGGAGACATTGACGAAGAGATCTATGTTTGTCAACCACCAGGTTTTGAAGATCCAGATTTTCCTAAGAAAGTCTACAAATTCGAAGATCCAAATTTTCCATCAAGAGAAATACATTCAGGAAATCCTATCGAATTACAACATGGATGATGATTCTCCGAAACTTACTTCGTTTCTGCACAAACCTGCTAAACTCCTGATGATAATGGAAAGCTAGTTGATGCTTACTGTTATCGCTCAATGATCGGATCATTGATGTATCTCACCACGAGTCATCCAAATATTACATTCTCTGTGTGCTACTGTGCTCGATATCAAGCTAACCCAAAGGAATCTTATGAGAAAGCTGTTAAAAGAATATTCTACTACTTGAAGGGTTCTCCCTGTTTGGGTCTTTGGTACCCAAAGGGAGGAAATTTTGATCTTAATGCGTACTCTGATAGCGATCATGGAGGTTGTAAGCTTGATAGAAAGTCAGTTACGGATGGATGTCAATATTTTGGAGATTTCCTTGTTTCTTAGCAAAGCAAAAAAGAAGACAACAGTTTCACTATCCACAGGAGAGGCTGAGTATATTGGTGCTTCAAGTTGTTGTTGTCAAGTGCTGTGGATTCAACATCAAATGATGGATTATGGGATTAACATTCTTCACACACCGCTATTCTGCGATAATGAAGCGGCTGTGGGAATTGCCAAAAATCCCATTCATCATACCCGCACCAAGAACATTGAAACAAGAATCCATGCAATCCGAGATGCACAGGAGAGGGGTTTTATATATATTATTCCCATAGACACCAAAAGTCAAAAGGCCGATATTTCACAAAAAGTTTTGATAAACCACGGTTTTACGATTGATCAACATGTTGGGTCTAATATCTTTTTAAAGAAATTCTAGTGATTATTTGTAAATATTTTATATCTTTTGAGTTAAAACATAAAAAATTTAAAAATTAAAATTGGGCTTTTTTTAATGATTTTGTGTATATAACATGTCATCTTTGTATCCTGTAGGATTTAGGAAGCTTGGATAGTGTCTGAAGGAGGTCAGAGGCGTTGCGTTGGGATATGTTGGTAGGCCCGGTGGCCTAAAACAAAGTAAACAGTGATTATGTGACTTGACTAAGACTCAACACTCAGTGATAAGGATCATTCCATGTTATCTCGGCCTACACAAAGTTATAAGTCTCGTAAAGAAAAAATTAGGTTGAGAGTTCCTGATATCTGTTTTGATCCTGTATTACCAAATTTCCCTCATTCTTAAGCCATCTATAAATTGCGTGCCCATCTTCTCTGCTAAGCGTAAGTATTAACCTGGAGTGATGATGTTCTCTGTTATACGTGAGTATAGACCTGAAGCTCTCATCAACACGCTTAAGTGATGATCTTCTCTGTTATACGTAAGTATAGACCTGAAACTCTCATCAGCGCGCTTAAATGATCATCTCCTCTGTTATACGTGAGTATAGACCTGGAGCTCTCATTATCCATCCATTGATCATGTATAATATATATCTCAATGGATGTAAAATGTTTTGTATCTATATCCATCTCAGAAGAATTCTAGCAGAATCAATGATTACACTCAATAAACCATGATGACGAGATGAGTTCTTTGCCGAATGACTGTGAGAACCAAGTTACTAGAGGATTCTTAATGAACCCAAAACATGATAAAATCAGTTACAAGTCACTTGTTGAAAAGAATGCAGCATGGGTTTAAATGGACAAATATATTGGCAATCCCACCAATCCTTGATTCTCTAGATGATTTCCTGAAAAGCGTGTCTGATATTCTTTTCCTTGTTTTTTCCTTTATTTCTTAATTTTCTTTTTGCTATGTGTTTTTATTTTTTTATGTTTGTCTCGTGGGTGGAGGGGTCTCTTTTTTACATTAAAGTTTATTTCCATACGAAACTATTATTTCGCTCACTGGCACCACGTGCGAAACTATAGCTTCGCTGGGAGTGTCGCTGGACACATGTTTTGACCTTGTACCAGCGAAACTATAGTTCCAGTCTACGTGAAACTATGTGGTATATATATCTGTTTCGACCATTATATCGCCTTATGCAAAATAACCCTAGTTTTTGAATTTTCGGATATTCTATTCTTCTGAGGAATCAAAATCGACATTGGCCGTCTTTTATTCTTTGTTTCAATAGGTAAAAATCAACACTTAACTCGTTTCGAACCATGATAATATGTTTTGAATGGATTTTGGGACAAAAATCGATCTGCGACTTTTGGGTTTCGCACAGTCATTGTGCGAAACTAAGGTGTCATCGTGCAAAACTGAACGAAGTTCACTGATCCAAGCGAAACTGTCTAGTCATGCTGCCCATCTGACTGAATAGTTTCGACCGTATCTTGCGACTCTATAGTTTCATAGGCCACGTGAAACTATACTTTCCCAATGCGAAACCATAGTTTCTCAATTATACTTTCGTACGTTCTACGAAACTATAGTTTCTCAATGCGAAACTAGTTGCGAAACTAGTTGCGAAACTAATTTCAATTTTCTATTTTTATATTTTTAATTTTAATTTTAATTTTCTATTTTTATTTTATAATTATTAAGTATTTAGTTAATTTTGTTGAGCTGACAAACTTTCGATTTCACCTACAGATCCTATGGGAAGCTTAAAGTTTGATCCGAGATCAAACGTGGCGGCATATCTGAACGATAGAGACCCAAAGACCACCGGTTTTAGAGACACCATCTCCTGGTTGAAGAGGTCTCATATTCACTTTGCTATTTCTCATTCTCCTATTATAGACGAGAGACAGATTAGAGATTTTTGGAGAACTGTTGATTATGATTCAATGGCAAAGATCATCAAAGTGTCTGTTCTTGGGGAGATGATTGAGATCTCAGTTGAGACGGTGGTAAGGCATTGAGGCTGGAAGGTGATATGGGTGAAAATGTAGAGATGTCTGACACTTAAGTTATTGGAGCATTTAGAGAAATTGGATACGAGGGAACTGATTCGAGAAAAGGAAGGAGATCAAGAAGACGTATCTATCGAAGGAATGGAGGTTCATTGTACATGTATTCATCAGCTTCTTGGATCATAGAAAGGGTGGATCTGATAGGCTGAATCTAAAATGGTCCACAGCCATGATCATTTTCTGTAGAGAAGATAAGCAAACATTGCCCAGATTATCCATGATTATTTGCTGGAAAACATCATGGCTCTGAAGAAGGATAAGTGGCTGCTATACCCAAGATTTATTCAGATTGTTATTGATTATTTGAAGACAAACTTATAGAATCTTGGAGATAAGCGGAAGCTGATCCAAATGAACCCAAGGATATTTGTTGATTGTGCTGCTTCCAGGCATGATTTTTCTAGAAAAATCACATACTTGGTGGAGAATATATACACCAAGGAGAGATGGAACTACATGAAGACTCTAATCCTTTTGGAGGAACAGAGAGTAGCAGCAAGTAGAGGAAATGCAGAGGAAATAAAGAAAAGGAAGAAATACACGAAAGAGACGGATATGACGTTTGAGGAGCAACTCGATGAAATAGAGAAAGAGTTGAGAAACAAAAGGAAGAAAAAGGGAGTAGAGAAATCATCTTCCCATGTTAGATCTGATTCTCCTACATGGAAAAGAGGAGTAAAAGCAAGCATCCAGTTATTCCTGAGACTGGGCCTGCAGGAGAAGCTGGGAGACTATGGAGGGACATTAGATCATAACTTGATAAGGATATAATCGGGAATGTTAACACATCCTTATCAAATGAACTGAGCATGATCAAGACTAAGCTAATAAACTCCGAGGAGACAGAGAAGCAGAGGGAAAGGGAAATGGATGAAATAAAAAAGATGATGCTAAGCCAACTGGATTTGATTAGGAGATTGCTAGAGAAAGTGAGTGAGTTTAGGAGAAGAGCTGGTGTGCTGATGTTCCAACTGATCAGAAGATTCGGGAAATGACTGACACATCTTAGTACATATTCACTCACAAGTCATCTAGAGCTGGTAGTAGTGGTGTAGGTGGATCAGGAGCTAGTGGTAGTGGTGTTGGTGGATCAGGAGCTGTTGGTAGTAGTGTTGGTGGATTAGGAGCTGGTGGTAGTGGTGTTGGTGGATTTGAAGCTGGTGGAGGAAGTGGTGAAGGAGTCGCTCGAGAAAATGTTGATGAGTTGATAGAGGCTGGATTTATAGATTTGGGGTTGGATATAGATACTAATCATACCAGGAATGAAGTGATCAGGGAGGAGAGAGTAGGAGGCGAAAAGAGAAATGAAGAGCTCAACTTATAGATGAAGAAGAAGAGGTTGAAGAACAACTGGTGGACTATGATTCTGAGCTATTCTATGTAGTAGAAGAGATACCGAGACATAAGTTGCTTAAAGGAGTTCAGCTGAAGGAGACATTATTGAGATAGATAAGAAAGATTGATTCACAAAGGTGGAAGAGCCAGAGAAGCTAACCCCACTCTTTCAAAACATTAGAGAACCGCGCAGAAAAGAATCTGATAAGAAGATCGTGAGTTGGAAGTACAACTCCAAACTGAAAATGTTCATGATAAAGAGGTGTGAAAGGGGATCTCATATCTGCATAAGAGGAAGATGTTTAAGACTATTCGTAGGTAGGATTTGAGAAGACTAGCAGAGATCCCCCTGTAAGATTCTGGTTTAAGCAAGTAAGCTACATTGCTAGAACATGAGATTCGCCAGGGCGTTTAGGACAATTTTGCTGCTTTTGGATACATGAATATGGAGAGGAGGAGGTCAAAGAAAGATTTAGATTGGGAAACGAAAATGGGAAGCTTGTGCTGAAGTTGAACCCTGCTAAGATCGTCAATCGGGTGAGGATACCGAATCAGCAACTATCAACACTGCAGAAGTTTGAGAAGTGGTTCTATTATAACCAAACTAGCGAGGCAGTAGTGCGGGTGAAGGATGGAAATGAAATACGGTTGTTTGATCCAATGGAGGTATTCTCATTTAGTGACGATGATCTGAAGGTGTTATATGAAAATCAGATTAAGTTTGGTGCGGGAGAAGAGACAAAGGCGGAGGCCAGTTTGTTTGAGAGAGTGGCCAACAAAGCTCGAGTAGTCAAATCGGAGATCAAGCAGCTCGAAAAGAGTGTGCAGGAACATGATGATCTGGATACAGAAATGAGAGACTTGGCTAGGATGATGGAGAAATCATCGGTTGGCGCTAACCCAGAAGACCCGGTAGGTGATTACCCCCTAGGGGGAATATTGATGATCAAGTATAGGGTGGTATTCACCTTGACATTAGTTATATCTTAGTTATTGTATTAGGATCTAGTTTAGTTTTGTTGGTTTTGTATTCTGTGACATGCAAAACTACATGCGAAACTATAGTTTCGCCCGGTAGTTTCACATGGTCATAGTGCATGACAGTTTCGCACTATGCGAAACTGTATGCGAAACTAGATCCTGTATAAATATGTTTGTTTGTTGATCATTTTGTAACTCTTGGAACCTTAATAAATACTATTGATTTGAGTTCATTGTGTATTGCTATTGCTAGGAGCTTATTATTGTTATCTTTCAGCATTGTTCTTAATCATCTTATCACAATCTTATTTCAGATGGGTTTTGATAGATTTGTGTTCATTCTTGTATCATTACTTGGTCCCCAAGTTATTAGATTTAGTGATAACTTGAGGATTCCGGTCTTAAATCATCATCAAAAGCAAGTTTAAACGATCATTTGGACCAACATTTATGCTTCTACAACGTTTGAATTTTAAACTATGATGGTTGTTTTAAAAATTCATGTAGTGGTCGTTGAAAGCAACTAGTGACAATGTTTCTAGTTTGTTCGCACGACTCGCAATATAACCCTGCACGTGGATTTTGAGGGTGTATTATTTTGCTTTTATAACCTCTAGAAGACTACTACAAGTACTAGCAACAAAGATTTCCATTGAGGAGCTTTGAGCCCCTAACTTTACACATCATATACACATCATATAAAAATTATCTAAAATATAAAAGGGCAAAAACATCAAATCAAGATAGGTTTTTTTTTCGAACGACAAATGCACGACACTGTTTCGGATGATATGTGTTATCTTAATCGGGCCACTTATGCATTTTCCAACTAGGACGGTACCCCCAACCTCTCAGAAGGAAATACAAAACTAGAAAAAAGAAAAACCTAGCTCAACCCTGAACATTTTTGTTCAAAGTTAGACTCAAATCCAAAATCTCGTCATTTTTAATTGTTTTGGGCACCTCATCTCAATCACATGGGCTAAGGATCATTAGTAAGATAGACTTTTAATCTTTAACTGTTTGATAAACTATTATATACTTACAAAGGCAATGGGATGTACAGTAATGCACAAGTGGGTATGCATAAGGTACTAGTGTGTTGCTGATATTTTGTTTAAACTAGCTAATATATTATTTCCATTGTAAACAACAATTGGGTTGCCTAGATGAGATTGTTTTACGTGCTTTAACATTCTTCAACAGGTTGATTTCGATCTCTATTCTAACGCCTTCAATTTAATTTTCCACATTGATTCCACCAACTTGACCGATTTTGAATACCAAATTCTATTACACCTCTTCATATTTGTACAAATCAAAAGTTCAGTTTGTTGTATTTTTATTGCTTTATTATTTTATTATTTATATTACTTTTAGATATGTTTTGTTTTTCTTTAATAACTTTTAACCATAATATATATCGTTTTGATGTTGTTAAATTTAATAACAACTTGATAAAATTCTATTCAAAATCGAGCAATGTTAAAATTGGCTCTTTTTAATAATTTTGGGTATATAATGTTTTTATAAAATTTTGAGTATAATGTTACAATATATTTATATTTCTTATATTTTAACATGAATTATATTTACAATCGATCGTGTTGAACTTTGATATTCTTTTATGTCCTTGGTATATAATATTTTATAAAATCTTGAATATATAGTTATGACATCATTAATTTTTCTTACATTTCATTACAGATTTTATTAAAAACCAAGCCGTGTCAAGTTTTACATGGTTTACCATAGTCCTGTCGCATCTCGTGGAGATTCCACTAGTTTTTAACAAAAAGAAGTCAATTTACGATAGAAGTTAAATATTTTAAATAATATATCATTAAGCAACATTTTATTTTGGTGTTAGCATCTTGTTGTAACTTTTATAGATATAATTGTTATCTTGCCCTTGTTTTTTAAGAAACAAGTAGTTCAAGAGTGGACCATGAAGAAAACCACATGCGCAATTAAATTAAATGTACGTATTACGATCTCTCTTTTAGAAGGGACAATTTTTCGGCTTGCATGATTAATATTTATTTGGGGTGCATGCTAGATAAAAAAAAGGGTGATGCCATATATACCCTTTCTAAATTACTTTTACTTGTTATCTCTCTTCCCTTGATTTATAAAAATAGTTAAATTTTACTTTTGTGTTTTTTAATTTACCGTCCCTTATGGCCTTTTTTCCCGCCCCATTTACTTCTTTTTGAACTAGTGGGTTACGAGTGTTCAATAAAAGACAAAAACTAGATAAATAACCGAAAACCGAATAGTATTCGTAACCGTAAAAATCGAATCAAATCGTAAATTCGGTTCACTTTGGTTAATGGTTACACAAGATCTTGCTTGTTCGGTTCGGTTATCTGTATAAACCGAATAACAAATGGATCGAACCGAATAAATCAGTTAAAACTATTGAATCGATTGAATTGGATTCGTTTAGGTTTATTTTCAATTCTAAAAGATAATTTTAAAGTTTTTTTTTACTTCATAAATTTTATATTAAGTTTTCTTAGAATTTTTTAATTTTAAATATGTTTTTATATTTTTAAATATGTTTTTATATCATTATATAAAAAGTGTTTTCGAAACTTATTTATATAAAAAACTTCTCTTCTAAAACTAAATTTTTTTTGAGTAAAATATGACAAGTTTTGAAATTGTTTTTTAAGGGCGGAGTATGACAAGGGGGTGTGTATAGCCTAACCTTAAAAAAAATCAAAGGTAAATATTTATATATATATATATATATATTTAATATATAAGATCTAGTTAAAATACATCACGAACCAATTAAGTAAATAATAAGCAATTAATAAAAGAGTCGAGTTGATATCAAATATATAAAATTATCTACATTTCTAGCTTAGGCTTCAGAGTTGAAAGAAGTAAAGCTTGAGCTCCCGAAGTTTCGATCACAACTTGTGTTTATGTATAAATTAGCTCAAGTAAGAGTTACAACACACAATCTAGTGCGTATGTGATGTTTATAATGTTTTATAGCCTGCTTGATTTGAGTAAACATATTTTGAAAGTTATAAATAAGTATTCTAGCTTGCTTTTATTGTCCTGATGTTTAAAAATAGCATCTTGCTAAGTATCCTTTTTATACATAAATCTAGTCGAGCCGTTAAAAGACCAGTAGATATTTTACAAAGCTAACTTGTGATCTTAGAATTTTGAAAGGCTACCACACCGAAAGAGAGGTCCACTCATTTGCTACGTACGCCCGCAATGCTACAAGTTGGGTATCTAAATTTGACTCTTACCGCCGATATACGGTCGACAAGATAAGGCGTTGCCAGACGATAAGGCTAATAATACAAAGTGTATTATTAAAGTTGTGTACACTTTTTATGTTCATGTAACTTGCTAGTCCATTTTGTGTTTTCTTTCTCTTTTTTTTCATGTTATATATATATATATATATATTTATTAAAACCCTGCACAAGGCTGGAGGGCATCTAAAACACATACATAATGGGATCCATGAAAAAACCTCATGCAGTGTGCATTCCCTTTCCAGCACAAGGCCACATTAATCCCATGCTTAAACTTGCCAAAATCCTCCACTCCAAAGGCTTCCATATAACCTTCGTCAACACCGACTTCAACCACCAACGCCTCGTTAAATCACAGGGCTCGGACACCCTCAATGGCCTCGCGTCGTTTCAATTCGAGACCATTCCTGACGGCCTTCCGCCACCCGAAAACCTGGATGCCACCCAAGACATCACCTCATTATGCAAGTCCAACACTGAAAACTGTCTGGGACCTTTTAAGACGCTCCTATCGAAACTCAATGATGACACAACGACACCGGCGGTTGGTTGCATAGTCTCGGACGGTGTAATGAGCTTCACGCTTGACGCCGCGGATGAGTTGGGTGCCCCTGAAGTTCTGTTTTGGACAACCAGTGCTTGTGGCTTCTTGGCTTATGCACACTATGCCACTCTCACCCAAAATGGATTCTTTCCATTAAAAGGTACTATATATTATTTTTCAATTGAAATAACATCATTCCTTTCATCCATCATTTCATTTTAATTTGTTTATATGCATGTAAGTACGTTTTCTTTTACTCTCCTAGCTAGTACCTTTTATATGTTATATTTAAAATATGACTTATATATCTCTAAAACATATATGTAGATTCTGCTGATTTAACCAATGGGTACTTGGATACAATAGTTGATTGCATACCTAGCATGAAAGGCATGCGGTTGAAGGACATGCCAACGTTCATTCGAAGCGCCGATCCAGATGAACTCATGGTCAATTTTTGCATCCGAGAAACCGCTAGAGCCAAAAGAGCTTCCGCAATAATACTCAACACCTTCGAAGAACTAGAACACGAAGCCTTAACCGGGCTATCTTCCATTTATCCTAAGGTTTTCTCAATTGGACCCTTACACACCATTGCCAACAGTTTGGTGGAAGAGGACCTCAAGTTGTTGGGCTCGAGTCTGTGGATTGAAGACACCGAATGCCTCAAATGGCTAGACTCGAAAGAAGCTAATTCGGTTGTTTACGTCAACTTTGGAAGCATAACTGTGATGACACCCCAGCAATTGGTCGAGTTTTCGTGGGGGCTCGCGAACAGTAACCAGGCCTTTTTATGGGTTATCCGACCCGACCTTGTTACAGGAGACTCCCGAGTGCTGCCACCGGAGTTCCTTGAGGCGACGAGCGAGAGAGGGTTGTTGACAAGTTGGTGCCCACAACAAAAGGTTCTAAACCACCCGTCAATCGGAGGGTTTTTGACACACAGTGGGTGGAACTCGACGCTCGAGAGTATATCGAGTGGAGTTCCGATGATCTGTTGGCCGTTTTTCGCGGAACAACAGACGAATTGTTGGTATATCTGCAATAAATGGCGCATTGGAATGGAGATAGACAGTGGTGTGGATAGAAAACAGTTAGAAAAGCTTGTGAGGAGTTTAATGGTGGAAGAAAAAGGGCAAGAGATGAGGAAGATGGCTATGGTTTGGAAGCAAAAGGCTGAATCCTCATCATCTTTGTTCAACATTGACAAGTTGATCAAGCTCCTTCAGTCCTAAGGGCTCAGGTTGTTCTCAGATCAAAAACCTTGGTTCCGATTATAGCATTTTCAAGACATACTAATGCATGTCATGCTTTTTTTGATATTATAATGTGCATTGAAGTATTTATAATTGTCAAATATATACAACTTTTCTGTTTAATTATCGTGTATAATATCAAAACCAAGTATTTCTAAAGTTTCTATAGCTACACTACATATATACACATTACAATTATGTGTTCTTATGAGTGGAGAGGGGATCGTCGTATTTACTTTAGTTTTCTACCTATAATCATGATTTATAGGCAAGATAATTCATTTTTTATCTACGTGATCCGCTACTTGAAGTATAAAGAATAATAATATTAAAAAATAAATCTCAGTCAATTTATATTTAGAATGTATATTTGAGATTGTATTCATTCTTTTCTTTAGCTGGATCCGTATGTTAAGGCCTCTAATTTGTCTCCTTCCATTTTGTAATTGTTCTATATTAAGTTTTGTATGTTTTGTATTGATATGATCAATAACAACAATTGAATAATTTTCATATGGTAATCAGAGTCTTACCATTCCTCTGAGTTCTTTCGATCCAAACACCATTCCCTGTTATCTTCCTTCTTGGTCCACTAACATCTCCAGTCCACCATGTCCGCTTCTTCCAACATTGTTGAGCTCTCTACCCACACCCATTTTCCAATCAAGCTAACTGCCAACAACTTTCCCCCCTGGCGTAAACAAGTCTTATCCACACTCACCGGCCTCGAACTTGAACAGTTCGTCGATGGCCGAACCGAACCACAACCAAAAACAAAGGACGGAAAACCGAATCCTGACTACCGTCTCTGGTGTCGACAGGACCAAATCCTCCTCGGGGCACTCCTTGGAAGTTGTTCTGATACGATTCAACCGATTGTGTCATCGGCTGAAACATCTCACCAGCTTTTGAAGCGCCTAACCGAGAGCTACGCCGGCGTCTCACGGTCCCGAATCATCTCTCTTTGCTCCAAACAGCAAAGGCACCGAACCTGTTGCCGAATTTCTCAACGAGATGAAGGCAATCGCGGATGAATTAGCATTGGCACAAAAGTCGATCGACGATGACGATCTCATTGTTCACATACTCACCCACTTAGGTGACGATTACAAACAAATCACGGCTGCCCTGAAAATTCGTGACACACCCATTACCTTCTCTGATTTGACGAGAAACGGGTTGATCATGAACGTTCGCTGCAAGATTCTCAATCTGCAACCCTTGTTACTACTGTCAATAGTACCCAAAAACAAGGGCCACGTAATTACTCTCGGCCCAACTCTGGATCTCGCATCTCCAACAGGCCCAACTCTTTTGGCCCACGAAACACTCAATCTCAAAATCATAACAGTGGGCACACGACACATTTTCGAACTAATCGCAATAATTTTTTTTGTCAGTTTTGTAATATTCCCGGTCATGAAACTAAAGATTGTTGGAAGCTTGCACGGTTTTAACAGGAAAACAACATCAACATCTCCTCGGCATCAACTATTAACCTGACAGTGAACGCTTCGATGGCAAGCTCGTCGCTACCTACATCATCATTGATGTTTAATAGTGGGGCATCTCATCATTCTACACACAACCAATCATTTTTACACAACCTTTCAGAATATGGTGGTCCCGATGAGATTGTGCTCGGAAATGGTAAAACTCTATCTATTTCTCATACCGGTCATACATCAACTTCCCCTGCCTCTCGCACATTAAACTTAAAAAATGTTTGCTTGTTCCTTATTTACGGAACCATCTTATTTCAGTCGCTAAGCTTTGCAAAACTAATCAAGTTTCGGTTGAATTTTTTCCTTTCCATTTTTTTGTTAAGGATCTTCGCACGGGGGCACGACTCATGCGGGGAGTGAACTTTAGTAACGTATATTACGCCACTACCATTCCACATCACTCCGTTAAACAAATCAACTCAAGCATCAAGGCACCCGGATCACTTCTCTCATGGCATTATAAGTTTGGACATCCGTCAATCAAAGTCTTAAAACTCTTGCTTAATAATTTAGGACTTGATTATAATAAAATGTCGAATGTTCCCTTTCATTGTGATGCTTGTTCGATAAATAAAAGCATAAAAAGCCTTTTGGAAAAAAATCCTTCAAAGTGTCTAAACCACTAGAGCTTGTCTACTCGGACATTTGGGTTATGGCCTACACCTCCAATGATGGATATGCGTACTATGTCATTTTTGTTGATTTCTTTTCTAAATATACATGGTTATATCCAATTAAAAGAAAATCCGACGTCTCAATCTTATTTCCACAATTTAAAATACTAGTTGAAAATTTCTTTCACACACCACTAGTATCACTTTTTACAGATAACGGGGGAGAATATGTTGGACTAATTCCTTACCTTCAAAAGAATGGAATTTCACACTTCACTACTCCTCCACACACTCCTAAACAAAATGGTGTCGCTGAACGACGCCATAGACATATTGTTGAAACCGGGTTGTCTTTACTCCATCATGCTAACTTGCCACTCACCTTTTGGTCCCACGCATTTCAAACCGCTGTTCATCTCATTAACCATCTTCCTAGTCAAATCCTAGACTTCAAATAACCTTACGAGCAGTTGTACAAAATCCAACCAACATATACAAAACTAAAACCCTTTGGTTGTTTATGCTTTCCATGGTTACGTCCCTATGCCCCATCTAAACTTCATCCTCGCTCCATAAAGTGTATCTTTCTTGGATACTCCTCCTCTAAATCTGCATACAAATGCTATGATCCTATATCTCATCGCCTCTATCATTCACGTCATGTAGAAGTTATTGATCACATCTTTCCATTCACAATGCATGGTGCCCTTCCAACCTCCTTTCGTACACCTGACACATTTATTCCCCCGGTTACTGTCCATAAAAAACCACCTTCACATACTTCTTCCGATCTATTAACCCCCCTACCCCTCCATACGTGCCAAATTCCATGCACCAACCCTCCCTATCCAACCCAACCCCTACTCATACTACTATAAACACCACCGACCATTCTTGTACTACCAATGTCATGCAACCAATCTCGCCATCCATCTCAAATTCATCTTCTCCCATGCTTCCTCTAACTGACACCTCTCTTCCTAACCCAAACGACATCAACCATTCACAACATTCCAACCCAACTTCTCCCTCTCCAGCTACCACAAACGACACCAAAACCTCATCTTCATCCACCACATCTCTATTTCCTCACTCACCCCTCACCCACAACGAAACAAAAAATCCAATCCTAAATATTATAACCCAAACACCGTGAACACCACCACTCTCCACCCACTCCTGCCTACTCTTGAACCCACCACTCACAACCAAGCTTCCAAAGACCCACAGTGGCGCAAGGCTACGAATTCGAAATTTAACGCACTCATTCAAAATCAAACATGGGAACTTGTACCCACTAACTCTCACACACCAATTGGTTGTAAATGGGTCTTCCGCATCAAACGTAATCCCGATGGTTCTATTGCCAAATATAAAGACCGTCTTGTGGCCAAGGGTTTTCTATAACAACACGGGAAAGATTGTTTTGATACATTCAGTCCCGTTACAAAACCCATTACCATTCGCACTATTCTATCGGTCGCTCTCTCGAAAAATTGGCCGTTGCGTCAACAAGACGTTAACAATGCCTTTGTCCATGGAACTCTCCACGAGGACGTCTTCATGACTCAACCACCAGGTTACATTAATCCTCAATATCCTCATCATATTTTTAAGCTCAAAAAGTCATTATACGGTTTAAAACAAGCTCCCCGTGCTTGGTACATTGAGCTAACAAACTTTCTCCTTCGCTTTGGATTTCACAAATCCTTAGCCGATGCCTCTCTTTTCATCCATCGAAACCAAAGCGTCTCTTGCTATTTTATGGTTTACATAGATGATATTGTTCTTACAGGAAATGATTCACAATTCCTTGACCATTTTATCAAATCATTAAGCCACAAATTCTCCATCAAATACCTCGGTATGCTTCATCATTTCCTAGGTGTTGAAGTCATCCCCACACCAACGGGTCTCTTCTTGTCTCAACACCATTACATTCAAGATATTCTCTAACAATTTCAAATGGATGGCGCAAAAGATGTTACCACACCTCTTAGCGCCACCGAGCCCCTGTCTTTCATTGATTCATCTCCTTTCGTTGACGCCACTCCTTTTCGAAAACTCATAGGTTCTCTCCAATACCTAGCATTCACTCGTCCAGACATTTCCTATACCATCAACAAGCTTTCTCAATTCATGCACGATCCACGCCAAACTCATTGGCAAGCTCTTAAAAGAGTTCTTCGATATCTTAAAGGCACCATTCATCATGGTCTCTTTCTAAATCGGAATTCCCTTCTCACTCTCTCGGCCTTTTCAGATTCTAATTGGGGGGGTGTAAATGATGCTGGTCGGTCTACCACTGCCTATATCCTTTATCTTGGCACAAACATTATCTCATGGATGTCCACACATCAAAAGTCGGTTTCTCGGTCTTTTACAGAAGTAGAGTACAAGGCATTAGCAAACGCCTCTGCTGAGCTCTTATGTACTAAACATTTACTACATGAACTAGGCATTTACAAATCACACGCCAACCTTATTCTTTGATAATACAGGAGCAACTTATCTTTGTGCCAATCCTGTCTATCATTCACGAATGAAGCATATTACACTTGATTATCACTTTGTTCGGGAACAAGTCTCAGCTGGTCAACTACATGTCCTACACATTAGTTCACAAGATCAACTTGCTGACATGCTCACTAAACTGCTAACGAGAGCTCCTTTTCTACGCAATCGGTCCAAGATCGGTGTATCCGACGGATCCTCCGTCTTGTGGGGGCGTATAAAGAATAATAAAGAATAATAATATTAAAAAATAAATCTCAGACAATTTATATTTAGAATGTATATTTGAGATTGTATTCATTCTTTTCCTTAGCTGGATCCGTATGTTAAGGCCTCTAATTTGTCTCCTTCCATTTTGTAATTGTTCTATATTAAGCTTTGTATCTTTTGTATTAATATGATCAATAACAACAATTGAATAATTTTCATAGGAAGTCACCTACATGGCACACCGTGGCAAGACACACTAGTTCTCCCAGTTGAACGAGCACATATGAATTCTAAAAACTATTAGCATGGTCTAGCTAGCATATTGAAGTACAAAAATTTTCTAAGTATTAATAAATACAAGATCTCTCATATATAAAAAAATGAGCACCAACAATAAGGATTTTACGTAATTTGTCTTATTTAATTTGTGTAATTATATACTTTGCCATACATTAAAAAAAAGTAACTTAATTTAACGGCTAGAATGTTCTTGAGTTTTGTGATTGAAATGTAGTTGGGTTTTGTGGCCGGAAGGAAACTGGGTTTTCTAGTGATATATCTTCACAAAAAACACTATCACTCTTTCAAAATCACCTAAATTCTTCTCTTCCAAAATCTTCTAAATCATTTTCACCCGAAATTATAATCGTGTCTTCTTTTCATCCTTTTCCGGTAAAATTATACTGAGGTGGTGAGATCTCATATGTAATTATGGTGAATTGGGTATGTGTGATGAATCTACTCTAACAACTTCGTTTCTTGTTAGATATCGAATGACATATTCAGAATTACTTGATAACCATGTTTAAATTGATAGGGGCTATGAAAATTAACACTTTATAGACTTAAATATAAAATATTAAACAGTAAGAAGATACAATAGCAAAACACATACTATGACAGAACTATGTCCCATAATAAGGTTGTCTTCTAGTATGTTAAGGTCGTTGATGTCTTCATTCTAACAATCAGCCACATATGGGTCATTCTAACGAATAAACAAGCGAGCCTCAAATCCAACTAGTATGGTGAAAAACCCTCATACCGTGATTGTTTGTCTTAACTCAGATTAGGAGGTGGAAACTAATTCTACGTTTGGCTACAAAGATGTATCATGATATGAAGAAAGATTACTGGTGGCCGGGAATGAAGCGCAATGTGGCGGGGTATGTGAGTAAGTGCCTTACTTGTTTACAAGTGAAGGCGGAGCATCAGAAGCCATATGGGAAGATCCAAACCTTGGATATACCCGAGTGGAAATGGGAGCACATCACCATGGACTTCATTACGAAGAGTGCTCACTTTCTACCACGGTAAGGGGATACAATGCCATATGGGTGATAGTTGATCGTCTGACGAAGAGTGCTCACTTTCTATCGATCCGCGAGACGTATTCATCTGATAGGGTGGCGGATCTGTTCATCAAAGAGATTGTAACTCGTCATGGTGTACCGGTGTCTATCATTTCTAACCGTGACACTCGGTTTACATATAAGTTTTAGAAGAGATTTCATGATGCAATAGGGACGAATTAACATATCAGTACGGCTTATCATCCTCAGACAGATGGTCAGTCGGAGAGGACGATTCAGATGCTGGAGGATATGCTACGAGCATGCGTCATTGATTTCGGAGGAAGTTGGGACGAACACTTACCTTTAGCCGAATTCTCATATAACAATAGTTATCACGCCAGCATTGGTATTCCTCCATATGAGATGCTATATGGTAGGAAGTGTAGAACGCCTGTATGTTGGGGTGACATCGGGCAGAAAGAGTTAGAGAGCATTGAGGTGATCGAGGCTATGACCGAAAAGTTGGAAAAGATCAAGGCCTTTATGAAGGCGGTAAAGGATAGACAGAAGTCGTATGCCGACAAGAGACGTAGACCGATTGAATTCAAGGTGGGAGATAGAGTTATGTTGAAGGTCTCGCCTTGGAAACAGATCATCCGGTTCAGGAAGCGGGGAAAGTTAAGTACGAGATACATAGGGCCTTTCTGAATCATTGCTCGAGTAGGATAGGTGGCCTATCGATTGGAGCTACCCGATGAGTTAAGTGGAATTCATCTAACGTTCCATGTATCTCATATGAGGAAGTGCTTAGCCGAGGAGGACATGATCGTACCACTCGAGGACATCGAGGTGGATGAACGGATCAGTTATGTGGAGCAACCAGTGGCCATCATTGACAGAAAAAAGAAGAGGCTAAGGAATAAAGTAGTTCTACTTGTGCGAGTACAGTGGAGACACAGGAAGGGGTCCGAGTCTACGTAGGAGACTGAGGAAGAAATGAGCAACACTACCCATAGTTGTTCAAGGAGTTACAGGTTTTAGGCATGAAACCTATATAAGGGGGTGGACTTGCAACTTCCGGAAAGTTTCAGAAAGAAGAAAAGAAAAGAAAGTAAGGGAGAAAAAGAGTATTACTTAAAAGCAAGGGGTTAAAAGCATGCAAGGGGCAAACTTGCCCATAATGGGATTCAAAAAGGAGTATGGCAGCCCACACCTCCTTTTTCTCATACACACTTCGGCTGCATAAAGCAAAGAAGAAGTTCTTAACCGGTTTTAGAGAGAGAAAGAAGAAGTTCTTCAAGAAGGTAAGATTTTCTAGTGTTTTCTTGTCTGATTTTAGTGGGTTTGAACTTCTGGACCGATCTTTATGTGTTTTCTTTGTGTTTGGCAGCTTGTTTTTGTGTGTTTTAGTTATAGAACTATAGGTAGCTCTCAGGTTTGAGGAGTTTTCACTTGAAAGCTGTTAGAGATGAGTTCTAGATCCCCTCTTTTACATGTTTCTATTTGTTTGGGGCTGGTATGCATATTAAACTGTTGTTTTCTGCACAAACTATGTTTTTCCATGAATTGTACGATTGAAAAATGATGAATGTTTGTTTATGTGACTTCTGTGATGTTACGTAGATGTTTAGTATGTTTTAAGTGTGTAACATGTTAGATCTATGCTAAGAATATGTTAGAATGATGTTTGGGGACTGGAAAGTACGTTGGATGCATTGCAGGAGTTAGTTATAGTGTCCGCTATGGACACTTAGGATATGCATGGTGTCCGCTGTGGACTTGATATGTCCATTGTGGACGCTTAGAAATATTATGCATGTTGTCTGCTGTGGACTTTACACGTCCGCTGTGGACACTTAGACAAATCTTGGATGTTGTCCGCTATGGACATAAATGGTCGCTATGGACACTTAGACAAATCTTGCATGTTGTCCGCTGTGGACATAAAGGGTCCGCTGTGGTCACTTAGACAAAATCTTGCATGCTGTCCACTGTGGACTTTACACGTCCGCTGTGAACACTTAGTAAATTTTATGATCTGTCCGTTGTGGACTTTGTTCATCCGATGTGGACTTTCTTCATCCGCTGTGGACTTTGGCCATCCGCTGTGGACTTTGTTCATCCGCTGTGGACTTTGTTCATTCACTGTGGATACTTAAAATGTTTTAGTCATGCGCTGTGGACTTTGGTTGTCCACTGTGGACTTTAGCTATCCACTGTAGACACTTAGAAAATTTTAAGCCATCCACTGTATATTTGTTCATGCGCTGTAGACACTTAGATTATTTTTGAAATTTTGGGAAATAGAGTTTAGTGTTAATTCTTGATGTTTTATGATGGTTTATGCCTGTTGATGTTATGTATGCGTGAGGGCTGTTGTTGATGTCCCATATTATGTATTATGATGTGACTTTACATGGTGTGATGTGTGCTTATGTACGTAAAGTATTATTGTAATGAAAGTGAAAGATAAATATAAGGAAAAGTGGAACGTAATTAATGAATGAAAGTCTTGCAAGCAAAATGAATGGAGGTTCACAGCCATTGGGTTGTTAGCTCAACTGTGTACGGTTTAGCTAACCCATAAGGATGCACACAAGGGTCAATCTTTGTGATTGACTAATACGTACGAAAAGGGACCCTTGTCGCTTTCCCCGGTACTGGAGTCAGCTTCATGCACAATGTTATGGGCTATTTATAGACTTTGGCCTAGTACCAGCTTCGTGCACAATGTTTGAGGTATAGCATATGACATTGGTCTAGATGAAAATGAAAGATAATAAAGTACGAAACGAACGATTATGAACGATGATGAAAGATAATAAACGATTATTATCAAGATGTACATATGATGCGTGATCACGAACGAAAGTAAAGGAAAGGTTTTTATTAAAAGTAAAGTATTTTATTATATAAACTAGAACTCACTCAGTGTCACTGACTTTTTATATGCATATCAGTTGGCAGGTAATCGATGATGTTGAGGAGGTGCAGGCATGGATGCATAAGCTACTAGGGATGATTCGAGTCTGGCATCCATATTTTGAAAATATTAATGTATTAATATAATTTTTGGGTTGTAAACGAAATGATATGATAATTTAACAAGTTTTTATTTATTAATGAAAAGTTAAATTTCCGCTACAAAATGAGGTGTTTTATATTATTTATGCGATGATTGACCAACTGTGAGCATCTCAGGAACAGGGCCTTACAGTAATATCATAATATCCCATCATCCCTATTACTATCATTAATGTTGTTGATATTATTAAAACCATCACAACTTTCACCAATAATATAATTAGACATAAATATTCGTAATATCCCCCAACGATATCAACAATAATAAGATTCTGCGCCTGATAACAAAGTATTACTCTCAACATTAGTAACACTAACTCATCATTGTTATTATAAATATTGCTCATGTATCTATGCATAAATGACATAACCAAAAAGCGTAAAGTTACTAAATAGAGAAAATAGTATTATGAACCCTAAATCCAAAAATATAGAATGGAAATAAATCCTCAGTGTAAAGAGCTCAACAACACTGCATCAGGATAACAAATGTTATATCTTTTATCCACATACTCATAAGCTGTCTGAATTAGGTTACCATGTGGATTAAGCATATCAAATAGCAAGCTCACAATAGTAATAGATATTATGTCTACAAAAGAGCCTAGGTGAGTCTCATGAACCCCCCATTTTTACTTTAACACTTTTGGGGTGAAATACATTCCCTAGTTATTATTTTAAGGTGCAATACTACCTACTCTTGTCCCCAAACGGAGCACAATAATTAACTCCATTAGGAGCCGCATGATTTGTGGATAGTACTATTTGGAGAATCCCCTGCGCACAATGGGCCCTATGCCCTTTATGCAGGGAAGCTCCCCATTGAGATTCAATAATCGTTGTGTCACAAATAAGTTCAACATAACCGTGCATAGCAGGGAACATATAAACCTAACAATCTATTAGTAACAGGTTAGGGGATATTTTAGTACCCGTGCTTATAAGTCCGGGTCAGGCTTGATTGTGATACATTCTGTCGTGCATCAATATTTTTGTTTTTTTTTTATAAATATCTAAGTATGATTATGAATTTTATTACATGAAAACTTGAGCATACCAACTTTATGTTAACATAATTTGAGTATGTATTTCAAGTATTTGTCTAACTTTTTGGGGGAGTATTGATTAGACTCCTTAAGCATTGGAAATATATAATCTTGAGAATATGGATGACTCTCCTTAGAACATTCACTTTAGAAGAGTTGTACAAGAACCTAGATGAGCCATATAAGAAAAGACCTTGAGGAATAGACAATAATGACCATATGGCCTTTGTCTATGATTTAGGTATACACTTGCCAAGTTGTAATAGAATGTACTTATTATATTATTATTCATGTAAACCAATGGCTCATTTTAATTACTTACATGGCTTCCGCTATGTTTTTTGATATTCTACCATCACAACTAGCCCCTTTCTTCGAGGTGTTACAACCGTCGTGAGTTAGCTCGGTTAACTATTTTAATTTACATAAAATACTTTTATTTGAGAGGAAGCGATTTGCACGTTAAATAATAAAATCATATCTTATTAAGTTTAGATTTTTAATCTAATTGAAACTTTAGTTTATTAAATTTAAATAGACAAACCTATTCCCAATTAGGATCACAGGTTAAACGTGTATACACAAGTAAAACTCAACCATAGGGTGTTTTCGGATTATACCTTGATGAACTTTTCACTAGAATTGTAACACGCGGGTTATAACATAATCCTCGCTAGTAGGTTAGTTCAAGGTGTCCAAAATCAAAATGTCACACGGCTTGGTTTCACGCCAACAACAGCGCCGGACGACAGCGATGACGGACGACAGCGATGGCAGACAGTGGCAGGAGACGGTGGTTCACTAGGGTTTAACCTTAAGCCTATATTTATAATAACAATTATTACACTCTAGTTAATAACTTATTGAACTCGAATTCTCTTTTTAATAATAAATTCTTTTATTATTAACCTTGAAGTTTAATTAACTTTAATTAAAACTATAACTATTAATAATAACTATTATTATTAATATTATAGAAAATTCCTTTTTATTATTATTTCACAAATAATAATCCACCTATTATATAATAATCAATAATTGATTATTAAATAATTATTTTCGATTAAACATAAACTTAAACGTTTAACAATTCAACCATTTAATCTTTATTTCATTTACCTATGTGTAACTATTCGGATCATACCGAGTTAGTTAACATTGACTTTGACTTCAATTAAAACTTGCGGTTTGGAGTTGTTTAATGAGATCCTTGTTTATGTGACCAAGTCGACAATGCCACATAGGCGTAGCATTAAAGTCTAATTTCCTACGTTTACGAGAGATGTTGGATAAAATGTTATTGTTCTGGACATCTATCCCATAGATTCCATATGATGTTTTACATCAAAAAAGAACACATCATTTAAATATGTTGAAATAAAGTCACCATTAAAAGCATATTTAAAACATTGTTCATGCAAAGCAAAAACATAAACAATATTTCTAGTCAAACAAGGAATGTAACAAACATTGTCCAAAATACATCCAGAAGGAAGTAAAATAACAAATTCTTCTGTAGCCTTCACAGCAACCTTTGGTATGTTGCTAACATGGAGTTCCAAGTCCTCTTGTTTCAGTTTCTTAATCTTTCTTAGTCCCTACAAATCATTACAAGTGTGAGAACCACATCATGTGTCAAACACCCAAGACTTGCTCGAAAAAGAAAAGATTTCAATAATGTGTATACCTGAGGAATCTCTTCTTGAAGCTTTAACTTGCTTTATATTAGCCAGATATTTTGAGCAATTCCTCTTCAAGTGTCCAGTCTCCATAGACGGATTTACTTTGTAGCTAGGGGGTGCATAGGCTCCCACTGAAAAATGTCAACTAGCCTTAAAAGTGTTATGTTTTATGGTAAAATTTAATCAGACCATCTCACCCAAACTCTTGTTGACCCCTGGTCGCTATAAAACTTCTATGAAACCCATATCTAAGTTAGCCCCAATTTACCCATTATGTATGTAGTTGACCACTAATTAAGTTTGCATCTTTGTTGATCATGTTAGTCTAGCTTGTGCTACTGTTAGTGATTGGATTTTAGGGAGTGAAACTGCCTATGCATGTATAGACCTATAATATTAGATTTTTTGACATCCCAAACTTATATGCGGTTAATACACTTTTATTGTTGTTACGAATTAGTGCGTTTTTTACCCAACTCATTTAGAGCGGTTGATATTCATTCTAACATGATCTATTTTGCCCCCACTGATGAAAAATCCTAGATCCGTCACTGTCAGTCTCATTAAAATGAAAACACTTGGCATCTTTTGGAGGCTTTTTCTTGGTAATAACTTTGCCATTTCCTTCCCTTTGCTCTTTTTTCCCTTATCCATGGTGTTAGGTTTCTTAACACGACCCTCTTTGATCATAAGCACTGCTACATGCTTGCTGGGTATTCACCTTTGCTGTTTTAAGTATCAAGTGCAGCTTTGCATGTGTCTTTTCCCACCCGTTCATATTATAATTCAGTATGAACTGATCATATGACTTTGGTAACGAGTTGAGGATAATATCTCCAGCTAGTTCATCACTTAAAGGGGAATCTAGACAAGCCAACAGATCAATATATGCCTTCATCTTTAACACATGTGTGTTGAATGATGAACCCTTTTGCATACGAGTGGTTATTAGTGACCTCATCACTTCAAATCTCTCATGACAAGCTTGCTGTTGGAACATTTCCAATAGATGAGCCCTCTCATGCCATCCTATGTTCTATATTCTTTTGATGTCTAGAAATTATAGATGTTAACATCAGACATGAGACATTCAAAGAGTCATCAAAATGCTTTGCATAAGCTCTGTATGTAGTAGTATTCTGATTAATGGGCTCATTGGGGATTGGTGTATCTATAACATACAATTTGTTCTCTACCTTGAGAACAATTTTCAACTTGCGGTGCCAATCCATGTAGTTGGTGTTGTTAAGTTTTTCCTTCTCTAAGATGGACTTGAAAAAGAATGGGGAGCTGTCGAAATTGTTTTAGTTTGGCATGTATAAATTTCATAAAATAAAAATTTAGTATTTCATGCTTTAGATATCTTAGTTTAAGGTATGACACAACTATAAAGTTTATGTAATTAGGAAGAAATCCTAGTTCATCAAGCCGCAGCGGATGGCTTTAGCTCTCTCCACCTATATGATTAGATAGGTAGGCAACGATTGCCAATTATTTCAACTACACAATTCTCCATTTGGGGTTGTAGGACGAGAGTCGTTCGGACATTGTACGTTTAACCCCAACTATTCCCATTTGAAATTCAAGTGATGTTTATCCTTTAGCCATTGACTCTAACACCAGCCTATGTAACATAGGAAATGTGGTGGTTACATTCTTTCGAAACCAGTGGCCCAGATACAGGGTGTTTCTCTAACACTGGGGGGTTCGGACAGATGAAATGGAAGTGTCAACTTGTCAATGGCGGTATAGAAAACATTGGTTTTAATATTGGGATTTATTTAAATATATATAGTTTTAAGATCAAAATATTTTGAATAACTCGTAGCATGAGGCAAGTTATACAATTTTACAAAATACAATTTTACATATTATTCGTGATAAATTGAAACACCTTTCAACATTTGACACGATTTAGTTTTAAATATCTCATTTAAACTAGGTTAGTCATATATCGCGAATATATTTGTTTTATCCTATTAATAAAATTCTTTTATTAAATGTACCTTTTACAGGTTTATCCACAAACTATTTTTGATAAAACTATTGTTTTATTGATTCTGAAAATCTTATTTATTTTAGGTTATCTAAATTACAATAAATAAAACACAACCACAAAACAAATAAAAGGCATCGAGCCAGTAAGTTGGTTGTCGGGTATCGTTTGAGCCAATAAATGTAAACCGGACTAGTCTAAGGATTTACAAAATCCTAACATTGATAAACTCCTACTTGACCCGCAATCATCTTCATGGTACCTGTTCACCATCTTGATCTTGATCTTGTACCTGTAGGTTTACAATTACAAATTTTAATTTAATCTAAACCTATCTATTGCACTGGATCAACTATTCGTAATAAAATACAAACCAAATCAAACCAAATATATTCTAAAACGGAATCTAAAAGGATTTCATAAAATTACAACCACACTAGGGTAAACCTTTAGGGCTTGATTCAAAATCAGAATACATAAACAAATAAAGGCTTTGATCTTTTGTCAAACTAAAGTTTTGACAAATAAAAGATAGATCAAATAAAAGGTTACCATTTATACACGCATAACAGTGGCTCTAATACCACTATTGGGAATGGTGGATTAGTTTTAATGTTTAAAACCATTGTGAGTTAACTGGGTTAAGTATTTTATTTTAAATTAAATACATTTATTTGAGCGGATGCGGTTTTCGCATTAAATAATAAAATCATATTTTACTAGGATTAGAATTTAATCTTATTGAAACTCTAGTTTATTAGGTTAAACACATATAAGCAAATTAAAACACAACCATAGGGTGTTTTAGGATTATACTTTGATGAACTTTTCGCCAGAATTGTAACACTCTGGTACGATCAAAGAAGAAGAAACTAAGAAGAAGAGAGATATTTAGTCAACCAAGCTGTAATTCCATTCTCATTACGTTCTATTAATATCCATACAACTAACTAACAGTAGTTAGTTAGGAATACAACTAACTTAATATCTATAACTAGCTCCTTTAACTATTCCTTTATTACATTTTTTACCCCTAACTTGCTAATACTATAACAATACTTTCCCGGTCAAAACATTCTTGACCTCAAGGATGGAATTCTGGAAAACGCAATTGAAATTCCTCCCAATCTTCCCAAGTAGATTCCGTCATAGGTAAGTGAAACCAATGAACCAACACCTGGACTGCAGCTCAATTGCGTTTCTTAACAATCTTCAAATCTAGTATAGCCCAAGGTTGCAAACGTAAATGTGGTTCCTTCGGCAAGGGATCCTGAGAATGATCCCCTCGAGCTACTTTGAGAAGAGAAACATGAAAAGTAAGGTGGATTTTCAAGGGAGAAGGTAAATCCAACTGGTACGCCATAGACCCCATATTCTCAATGATCAAAAACAGATCAAAGTAATGAGGTCCAAGCTTAGAATGGATATGACTTCATAATGAAGTCTGAACATACAAATGTAATTTCTCATAAACCCAATCTCCCAAAGCAAAAGTGCGATCAGTGCGACGAACATCGAGTAGTTGTTTCATACGATTGCGGGCTTTCTCTAAAGATGACTTCAAATTAGCCAATTTCAACTCGCAAGGTTGTAATAATTCTTTGATGGAAGCCAACTTAGAGTCACTAGGAATATAAGGAATATGAATAGGTGGCTTAATTACATAAAGAGCTTCAAAGGGAGACATACAAATAGATGAATGGTGGGTGGTACTATACCACCATTACCCCAAGGTGAGCCATTTGAACCATATCAATTTAGTATTCATAACCATGGCACAAAGATATAGTTCCAAGCACCTATTGAAAACCTCAGTCTAGCCGTCGGATTAAGGGTGATAAGGAGCAGATCAGACAGGCAAACATATTGCAGCTTCATGAAATCATGCCAAAATTGGCTCAAGAATAGAGAATCCCTATCATAGTGGTTGGGTACGCATGTAATTTGAAAACATTATCAAAAATTACTTGAGCAATTTGAGTCACTAAATAAGGATGAGGAAGGCCAATAAAGTGTCCATACTTAGTAAAACGGTCAACAACCACTAAACTGGAATCGTTTCCATATGAATTTGGTAACCCATTAATAAAATCCATAAAGATATCAAAAAGTATCTAAACATAAGTTGGAAGAGGTTATAGTAAACCTAGAGTTGTAGTTCTTTCGTATTTACAGTGCTGACAAATTTGACAATCCTGAATGAAGGATCGAACATGTTAAGAACATTTTTTCAATAAAACATTTCTTGCATTTGGTGGAGAGTAACAGTGAACCCAAAGTGACCCCCAATTGGAGAAGAATGGAAAAGAACAAGGAGGTCATGTTCTAACTGGAGGTCTCAACCAACTATCATCTTGTCAATCCTAGTAAGAGTAGTGCCATTATAAAAAGTGCTTGATTGCTTGACCTTGTTTCAAAGCACTCAAAATGGGTTGTATATGAGAATTCATGGACCAAATTTGTTGGATGTGGGTCCATAAAAGAGGATCAATGGAACTCAAACCCATTTGGAAAAAAAACCTTCCATTCATCAAAGAACATCAGCAGCTTTATTGGTGGCTCCTTGCTTATAACATATTTCATATTATAGCCTAGTAACTTGGTTGACCAAGTTTGCTGCAAGGGGGTATTAATCTTTTGATCCAGCAAAAATTTTAGACTCTTTTGATCCGTCTAAATAATGAGGTGATTAGCAATCAAATAGTGATTCCAATGTTTAATAGCTAATAGAATAGCTAATAATTCTTTTTCAAAGACTGATAAAGCCTATTGCTTTTGAGCTAGACCCTTGCTTAAAAAAGCTAACGGATACCCATCCTGCATCAAGACCATATCAAAAGGCTTAGTAAAGTTGGGTAATGAGAGAACTAGTGAGGTAGATAGATCTAGTTTCAACTCATCAAAGGCTTGTTGAGCCTCCTGCTACCACACAATCGAATCTTTCTTAGTAGATTAGTAAGGGGACATGTAATAGAACCAAAGGCTTTAATAAACCTTCAATAATAACTAGTGAGTCCTAAAAACCCCCTAGTTGCTTCACCGTTGTAGGAATAGGCCAGTTAAGTATTGCTGTGATATTTGAGGGATTAGTAGAAACCCCTTCACTTGTGATAAATTCCCCAAATATTCAACTTTGGTACCAGCAAATGAACACTTGGACCTCTTAGCAACCAGGGAATTAGCTCTCAGTAATTGTAACACAACATCCAAGTCGATCAAGTGTTGTTCTAAGGTGGCACTATAGACATATGTCATCAAAGAATACTAGAGCACATTTGCAAAGAAATGGTCTAAAATTAGTGTTCATTAAAGCTTTGAAGGTGGATGGAGAATTTTCTAACCCAAAAGGTAATACCAGGAACTCATAGTCACCTTGATGTGTACAAAAGGCAGTCTTATAGATATCCGGCGCATGCATTCAAACTTGATGATAGCCAGACCTTAGATCCAACTTGGAAAGTATGGTACCCCACCAATTCATCTAATAATTCATCTATAAAGGGAATGGGAAAACTATTCTTGATAGTTGCTTCATTTAACTTCCTATAATCGACACAAATGTTCCAAAAACCATCTTTTTTCTTGACTAACACTTCTAGGGCTGCAAAAGAACTTGTACTTTCCTGATAATACCCATATCCAATAGTTCTTGAGTTATCTTTTCAATGATATATATTTTTAGGTAGCTTGATATCTGTAAGGTTTAAGAGCAATGGAGTTGGTACCTTCCTTTAACACAATCTTATGGTCATATTGTCTAGAAAGGGGAAATGAGGTGGGAATATGGGACACATCCATATATTTTTGTAATAATTAAGTTACTACCAATAAAAGTTCTTCCTCAAGGACCAATGGCACATGCTAAGAGTCTCCACTCTGATGAATTTGTAGACTAAATAGTTGTGCTTGACTGATTTGATCCTAAGCAAGCAGCATTTGCAATTTTTTAGCTGAGCACAAGGTAACAGCTTAGATTTAGAGCACTTAAGTGTAAATGTGATCCTATTAATGGTAAATTTCATGGTTAAATCCTTAAAGTTCCAAGTAATTTCATTGAGACCTTGTAACCATTGAACTCCAAGGACCATATCATAATTGCTGAGTGGAATTAAGAATACGTTTGTTTTGAACCAATTCCCTTGCATAGATCATTGGAAATCACTATACATCCTTATTGTAAGTCATGATATTACCATCTGCCGCTGTAATTTTGATTGATGCCATTTCTTTCATCTTGACATTGAGCGTTTTTGCAATGTATTCATCTAAGAAATTATGAGTTGAACCAGAATCAATCAAGATATGAAAGGTTTGGTACCCATGGCCCCAACTACCTTCACAGTTGAGAAAGATTGAATTCCATGGATAGCACTAAGAGAAATTTGATGATTTTGTACTTCATTAGGCAAGTAGTCTATTTCTTCATTTGCTTCCTTAGACTCTATATTTTCAATACATCCAAAACATCTCCCTTACTCTTCTTGTCTTCAATTTTGTTAGGAGACAATATCCTAGTAGTGAATGTCTTGCCTTCAATAGGAGGTACATGCAATAAGGGTAGATTAGTAGTACTCACAAGAGTTAAAGCTTTAGTCTAGGTATCACTGCCTTTAGTGTTTGAAAAGGAAGTGTTGTTTTTATATTATTTTGATCAACTAGTGGTGGTTGAAGTTTTTAAATTTTCATCTTGGATTCTAGCCAACATGTATGCTTGAGGTAAGTTCTTAGGCCTTATGAATCTTAAAGGGTTACCAATTTCAGGTTTGACCGCTCTTAAGAATAAACTTGTAGCATATTCATCATAGATTGTTACCTTCGTTAAGGCGAGGTCAAATTCCTAACATAATTCTTGTCATGATCCATTTTGTTAAATGGCTTCAAGTACTTTCATCACATCCAATCAAATTACAACTACGAATCGGTGGAGATGAATCCTTTGTATTCTATCCAAGACATTCCTTCAATTGATCCACACCTTAACCGAATGAATGATTGATGTGACTGCAATGCCATATCTTCCAAATGGACAATTACATAAGGAACGTTCGTATTCTCTTGAGTAAAATCAACTGAGGAGTAATGCTCCACTCTACATACACATCCTTCGACATTGACTCCTTTAAACTTCTAAAACCCCATTATTGTAACACCCAGAAATTTCGGAAAAGAAAAAAAAAGAAAAGAAAAGTAAAGGAGCAAACAGGAAGTTATTTCAAAAGCAAGGGGATAAAAGCGTGCAAGGGCCAAACCGACCCATAATGGGGTTTAAAAAGGAAAGGCCGCCCATACTTTCTCTCCCATACACTTAACTTTTGGTTAGAGTGAGAGAAGAAGCTTCATCCGGTTCTAGAGAGAGAAGTGGAAGAAATCTTCAAAAAGGTAAGATTTTAAGGTGTTTCTTCTTGGTTTTAGTCGGATTCTAGCTTCTGGACTGAGTTCCATGTGTTTAGTGCTCATTTTCATGTGTTTTAGGTGCTAAAACTCCAAGTTGGCTCTCGAGTCTGAGGTGTTTTACTCGAAAGTTGTTTAAGATGAGTTCTTGATCCCCTCTTTTACTCGTTTTCTACTTGTTTGGGGCTGTAATGCGCACTAAAAAGAAGGTTTCTAAACCAAACTGTGATTTTCCATGAAAAGTACAACTGTTTATGAAGATGAACTTTTTTTTACATATTTCTATGAAGTTTGTTATGTTTTAAATGTGAATCTGGTAGATCCATGCTAAGTAGATGTTTAGAAATAATGTTTGAGGCTAGAAACTGCATAATTTGAATCGCAGGTGACGGACTTGGTGTCTGCTGTGGACACTTGAGCATGGATAAAGTGTCCGCTGTGGACACTTAGAGATTATTATGTTGTCCGCAGTGGACTTTGCATGTCCACTATCGACTTTGCATGTCTGCTGTGGACACTAGAGATTATTATGTTATCTGCTGTTGACTTTGCGTGTCCGTTGTGGACTTTGCATGTCCGTTGTGGACACTTAGAGATTATTATGTTGTCCGCTGTGGACTTTGCATGTCCGTTGTGGACTTTGCATGTCCGCTGTGGAAACTTAGAGATTATTATGTTCTCCGCTGTGGACTTTGCATGTCTGCTGTGGACTTTGCATGTGCTCTGTGAACACTTAGAGATTATTATGTTGTTCGTTGTGGACTTTGCATGTCAGCTGTGGACACTTAGAGATTATTATGTTTCCGCTGTGGACTTTGCACGTGTTCTGTGGACACTTAGAGATTATTAAGTTGTCCGCTATGGACATAAATTGTCTGCCGTGGACTTTGCATGTCCGCTGTGGACTTTGCATGTCTACTGTGGACTTTGCATGTCCGCTGTGGACTTTGCATGTCCGTTGTGGACTTTGCATGATTGCTGTGAACTTGGCTGTCCGCTGTGGACTTGGCTGTCTACTGTGGACACTTAGAATATTTATGTCATCCGCTGTGGAGACTTAGTCATACGCAGTGGATCTTAGTCATGAACTGTGAACTTTAGCTGTCCGCTGTGGGCCTTGGCTGTCCGCTGTGGACACTTAGAGTATTTGAGTCGTCTGATGTATACTTGTCATGCGCTGTGAACACTTAGGTTATTTCTAAAATTCTAGGTGTAGACTTTAAGTGACTGATGCATGTGTTTAGTAGAGGTTTATGCTTGTTGATGTTGTATGCTTGTGGGCTGTTGTTATGTCGATATGTTCCATATTATGTATTATGATATGACTTTATGTGGTATGATTTAAATGTATTTGTATTATGAAAGTGGAAGATAACGAATGAAAAAAATGTGAGTAATTAATGATGGGATCTTGTCGCTTACCCCAGTATTGTATCTGCTTCATGCATAATGTATGTGCTTCGTGCACAATGTCTCTGCTTCGTGCATAATGTATGTGCTTGGTGCACAATGTATTCGTTTCGTGCATAATGTATGTGCTTCGTGCACAATGTATCTGCTTCATGCATAATGTATTTGCTTCGTGCACAATGTATCTGCTTCGTGCATAATGTATGTGTTTCGTGCATAATGTATCTGCTTCGTGCAGAATGTATGTGCTTCATGCACAATGTATCTGCTCCGTGCATAATGTATTTGCTTCTTGCATAATACATCTGCTTCGGCATAATGATTAGGGGTTTGTTTACAAGCCCCGATAAAGTACTAGCTTTTGCATAATGTTGGGGTTGAGCATATGGCAGGATCCATAAAGAAAATGAAAGGTTTTAATGAAAGAAAGTATGAAACATAATGATTAAGAACGATGATGAAGATAATAATGATATTACCTTGATGTATGTATGATGTATGATCACGTACGAAAGTAAAGAAAATGTTTTAAACGGATGTAAAGTACTTTATTATAAAACTAGAACTCACTCAGCGTCGGTGACTTTTGTATGATAATAGTTGGTAGGTAATTGTTCATGCAGAGGAGATGCAGGCATGGATGCATAGCTACTGGGGATGGTTTAGGGTTCGAGTCTGGCATTCATATTTTGGAGAATGTTATTGTATTAATACATTTTTGGGATGTAAATGAAATGATGAGATGATTTGACATGTTTTTAATTATTAATTAAAAGTTAAATTTCTGCTGCAAAATGATGATTTTTATATGTTTTATGCGATGATTGACCAACTGTAAGCGTCCCAGGAACAGGGCCTTATAATTATTGCTAAACGATTCTGATTGCCGCGACAAGAAGTTGTATCGATTTCATCTTCAATCGTTTAATCTACTGTAATCGATTGTTTCTTGCTAATGATCAGAAAATTCTTAAGAATTTCAGTCATTTGATTTGAATTTTCACCATTTGTGCCTTCATCGCTTGCATATCAACTGAATTCTTCATTGTTGCCACTCTAATTACTTCCAGTTCTGTCAGATTAAGACCAGTTGCGTTGTGTTCTTGCACCTTCTTCTCCATAGATTGATTACGAGTAGTAGTTGTGAAATTGTTTAACATCGATCAAGAGAGTCCGAGAGTCGAACAACTTTGATACCACTTGATACGATCAAGAAGAGAAACTAAGAAGAAGGGAGATATTCGATCAACCAAGCTGTAATTCCATTCTCATTACTCCTCTATTAATACATACAACTAACTAACGGTAGTAGTAAGATTACAACTAACTCAATATTGCAACTAACTTTCTGATTAATACCATACAACTAACTAACGGCAGTTAGTTAGGATTACATCTAACTTAATATTTGCAACTAACTGCTTTACCTATTCCTTTATTACATTTTTGACCCCTAACTTGTAATACCATAATAAACGCGGGTTACAACAAAATCCTCGCCAATTGGTTAGTTCACAGTGTCCAAAACCAAACTTCACCCGGCTTGGTTTCACGACATTGGTGGCCAGACGGCGATTGATGGCGGCGCGGCAGGCAACAGGGGTTCCGAGGTTGCGGCTATCGCCGTATAACATAAGGAGGAGAGATTGAGTTAATAGGTTTTTTTCTTCAAGTAATATAATGTTTCACTAGGGTTTAACCTTAGTCTTATTTACAATAACAATTATTACACTCTAGTCCTTAACTTATTGGACTCAGATTCCCCTTTTAATGATAAACTCTTTTATCATTAACCCTCAAGTATAATTAACTTTTAATTATGACTTTAATATTATTAATAACTATTATTATTAATATTATAACAAATTCTCTTTTATTGTTATTTCACAAATAATAATCCACCTATTAAATAATAATCAACATTAATTATAAATAATTATTTCCGCATAAACCGAACTTAACATTTAACAATTAAACCGTTTAATCTTTATTTCGTTTACCAATGTGTAACTATTCGGATCGAACCAAGTTAGTTAACGTTGACTTTGATTCATTTAATAGTCAACATCCAATATCCAACATAGTCTAACATTTAAAACATCCAATAAAAAGTATCAAAATTACAAATTAATATATCATGAGTTAAACTAATATGTTCCAACTTTTCAACTTCATCAGTTCACGGCTATAGCCTAAAAGTCATAATCATAAGAAACTAGATTGGAAAATTGAAACTACGAAGTTAATATTAAATGAATAAGTATATGTATATGAAATATATCATTTAATATATATATATATATATATATATATAGGGTTCACTTGAGAACTAATTCTAATTTGAGAACTTGAGAACTACTTCTCTTTTTAAATTTAAACACATATAATTTTTCATATGTTATTATTTTTTTAAAAAAATTGCACCATAAATCACAATTTTCTTTCTCTTTAATCTAGTTAATATTGTATGTTGATCATCTTGCATATAACATAGATACGTATCGCATTACATATAATCTGTTAACCACCATATCTCAATCTGACTGTAGGCACTTAACATACATACGTCTCATCTTATACATAATCGATAGACTATAAACTACATTTTAATTATACTAAACATGAGTGAAGTATAGATCTTGAAATGCTAGACCTTTTAACACGCATAAACTATAACAAATAATGCTAGACCTCCAACATGCGGGTAAACTATAGCCCGTGAAAATGCTAGATATCTACCACATGCATGAACTATAGCATCATTATACTATACCTTCATAAACGAGTAAACTATAGCCTTTGAATGTGCTAATCATCCACCACATGAATCAACTATAGCAATCGGTGCTTGACCCTAGTCACGCAGGCAAACTATAGCGATAATATGCTAGATCTTTACCATAATAGAGTATAGCACATGTCATAAAATCATCAAGTATTTTAAGTACTTACTATAAACATATGATCAAAATACGATTCATATCAAAAGTACATATGTATCAATACGCATATAATATATGAGTTGCATGCAACCTTAAAAATACAATTCTTATGAACAATCAAAATCACTATTAAAACTAACGCTTTAAAACCATTCATTGTATGAGTTTGCATGCTACT
>CM046436.1:30531158-30708755 GCA_025506505.1 Flaveria sonorensis | reverse complement strand
TGTAGCACATGTCTATGTCCCTAAGGTGTGTTTACGAATCACATCATCAAACAAGGATTAATAGCATAGGAGAGGAGAAACATACCGTCTTTTTGTGAATCTCAATTATCCGACTTGAAGTTTCTTGCCTTCTTTCATTGTGCCATTAGCAATTTTGTCAAAAATACGAACAAGGACCTTTCTGAAGAACAAATGTGTAAGAATATTAAGCAAAAACCAACTAGAATACCATATCAATGGATAATGAGCAAATACTAATAAAGATGTCAAGAGTTAATATCTTAATAGACTTTAATAACAACAAAATAACTTATGTGGACCAAAATCAAGTATTAGACTGACTTCTTAACCACATTAGTGGTTTATGTTGCAAATTAACTATCAATGATAAATAAATGCAAAAAAAACACTATGGTTAGAAAGAATCTTTTGAATAAATAAAACCATTTAAGGGAACTGCTTGCCTGTCCGGAGAAATAGTTTTCCTGTGCCCCAAAAAGCGTCGATGGCCCTCAACAGCCCTTGCCATATTCCCAGAAAAGAAGGAATAAAATGTCACTCTCAACAGAACCAATGTAGTCTAAAGCAGCCATTTGAGATGCATGGTTGATGAATGGATCAAGCTCCTCAACTGATGCCAATTTTTCCTTCAAAGATAAACACAAAGATTATTGAAAATGTAGAACTGAGACAAAAGTAAGATCCTAGCTTGATCATTTCGTATAATCACTTCGTTGGTACCATCACATCGAGCCAAAAGAAAAGAAATGTGATTTGGGTTCACTTAGACGTTCTAAATTGTCAACACATAAAGGGAAAACTACACAATTATGATCATTTTGATGGGTCAGCAAACAGTTCTGATACAATATG
The DNA here is from genome assembly GCA_025506505.1 of Flaveria sonorensis. Classification (NCBI taxonomy): domain Eukaryota; kingdom Viridiplantae; phylum Streptophyta; class Magnoliopsida; order Asterales; family Asteraceae; genus Flaveria; species Flaveria sonorensis. The sequence continues at coordinate 30,707,882 of CM046436.1, read as the reverse complement.
CTTAAATATATAACTAAACCGATTAATCGTTCCTTAAGTGGCTAATGTCAATTAATGTTGAGCATAATTGTGTACTCGTAACATTGAATGTGGTTCACAAGATTTTTATCTTTCAACATTATTGAAGTTATTTTATATATCATTACCGAATTAGTTAATTGAGGGGGCACATAGATTCAAAAAATCTTTTCTATAATTTCAAGATTAAAATTTCAACAAGAATATCATTATCTATTAACAATAATATAAGGAAAGAAGTCAAAGTCAAAGTAGTTAATTCAATGACTAGATGCCTTCACACTTTTTCATTATAATGGGGAAGTGAGAAATGAGATCAGCCATACGGAATCACCCCCGTATATTTCTCCAGCAGCAATATATATAGGAGTAGTAGGCGGGAATCCAAGGGCCCTAAGTAATATTCCAACTTCTTTCGGAGTCAAAGGACAGTACCCTTTTGATCTTTGTTCAGTGGAATCAATATTTTTCACTTTCCAGTAAGACGTGTTTTCTCTTAAAACAATAAACATCAAATGAATAAATATAAGACAAACAAATGTACTCGATAATATCCCACTCATAAAGTAGGGTTTGGGGAAATAAAATACGAGAGAATCAGCATATTTAAGGGTGAAAAATAACTGTTGTTATAATAATTTACCTAATAGCTGTAAGTTCATTAGCTTCTTCAATGGATAAATCATGTGTGCATCCACTAAAGGCAAGCATGTCCTTTTCATACCGCAAATGCAACGCAATGTAAGGACCATAAGACCTCATCCGGTCCACCAGCAACTACACAGAAACTATTTAATCAAATATAATAAAGTAAGCTGATAATAAAAATAAATTGCATATTAATTCATAGTTTTACTTTTCCCATTGCTTCTATACGTGGTGAGAAGCGGAGGGCTTGGTAACATGCACGACAACGCAATTTCTGGATATCAGGACGAAGGTTATTATTAGCTAACCTTGAATCGGATTTTGCTGCACGAATAACCTAAAAGAGGGATAAAAAGATCAGTTTATTCATTTTCATGCTTTGACTTTCGAGAAGTCAATAACTACACTTAAACATATAGGTATACCTGATAACCATCCCACAATTTTGCAATCTCTTGCTCATAGTAATCAATACCTGACCAGCTTCTGAAGTGCTTAACAGCCCTCGTGGCAGTCATTAACTCTTTAGGAAGTTTTTTGATTATTTTTATGTCATTAGCTAATGATGTAATGAAATAATTTTCATCAAATACATCAGAGAAGTTGCTGCATTTTCACATGAATTTATAGTTTTCAGTACCCAAAAACCAAACTCTAAAACTAAATCATGTCAGAGTTTTAATAAACAGAACCTAGAGTCTTGCCAAAATGATCGCTTATCGAGCTCTGGTACTACAAGAGTAGCATTTATAATACGGGCAACAGCTACCATATCACATATCTACAAAAACCAGAGTTGGATTTTATAGAAACATGAAACCAGTTTTCCTTATTTTACAAGAAACATATAGAATGAATGACAGGACATACCCCGGCGCGCATTTGATTGAGCCCACCATTTGTATGAACAAGCAAGTAACCTCGAGTTTCTTGTGGAGCTAATGTCACAAATGAATCAAGTCAAATATGAAAATTACATTGTTGTTATATATCCATTCATAAACCAAATTTAGGAGTTCCTGACCTAAATAGGATGAACTTGGCTCAATACAAGGGGTGACGTCACGGTTCGGTGGATGCTTCCACAACTTGTTGAGATCCAATGAGCCGTTAGCACCATCCAACTGTCAAGTCTAAGGGAGTGAAAACATGAAAGAAGCATGACTATCTTTGTATCAATACAAACACACACTATTGTTTGCTAATTATAAGCGTCAAGGAAATTTCCAAACTAATCATATTTCTATAACCATTGCAAACAAAGAATTATTATTAACAATATGTAACACAACACTATAACATGAAATTTTTGGACAAAAGTAGTCCCCAGATTGAATAAATTGCAATATATAGCAGCAAACTTTCACTCACTCCATCTCAAATTTCTACACTTGACTATGAAAATCATTACGAACACCATCAAACCTCAAAAGATTATTGTATAAAAAAAATTGGTCAGCATTTACAGGATTTTTGGTCAACGTTGCCCAAATAATCAACTTTGAAAAGTATAGGGTTTTAGTAATGATTTTTTATGTTGAGTGACCATATTTGAAATGAACTGAAAGTATGTATTAATTATTGCAACTTTACCCTTCTAAAATCATTCTTTCTTGCAAACTATAGCGTTTTCATGACATTGTGCACGAATTATGGCCAGTTTGCAACAAAATAACCAAGTGCAATGGCTTAAAAAAGTCATTAAATCCTACCTAACATCTCATGTATGATAGATGAAAGATTAATTATATTTAAAAGCTATAAAATGGTAATTAGAATTGATGGGAAATATAAGTTATATAAATGTTGAGTGAGGCACATTAACCTTAAGAGCAGGGATATGAGCTTTTGACAAATGGGGTCGAATCCAGCTTTGCTCTCTGCTCAACTTCTGGTATCGAAGTTCAAGTTGCTACAAATTTAAATCACCCGGTATCAGTGACAGTCTCAGTACAAATTCTTGTGGGTTCCACACACAAATAAAATTACAACATTTGTTATCTAATATCATATTGTTACAAATCAAAGCAGACATTTTCAATCTGAGCTCTGAAAAAAACTACAGCAAAAATCATGAAATATAATGTTTGATATGTAATTTATTTATTTTAATTCAAATCCAGATTCACAATTCAAATCCAAACGGAATCCACAATAATACTAGGAATAGTACTTTTGGCATCCAATTTCATGTAAATAAAATTTTATAATATTAAAACTCACAAGATAGAACACTTAGCATCTCTTTTTGTGTTGCCACAAACCGAATCAGACAATATCAATTCGAAATCAAACGAATCAACCAAGATTGGTGACTTCTCCATCTCAAATCAGAGTAAACAAACAAACAAATAAACGTGCGCAGTAATATCTCACTCGTAAAGGGGTCTGGGAAATCTCAAATCAGAGTTATAGTCACAAAAAATCAAGAAACAAAACAAGATTTAAAGATACAATTTTAATTATACAGAAGTTACCACCAACCCCATAAAAAATCCCCATCTAGATTAAGAAATTGATTATAATTTAATAGACAGAATCACCTAAAAACCCATAAATCTTTGTCTGGAGTTATTACTATTTAGCTAATATTGGGCCAAATGAGGATTTTTTTAAATTTCTTTTAAGATTGAGTTGTAAACAACAAAGCTTTGATAGCAAAGGCATCATTCAATCTTGGTTGAGAAAAGAAACAAATATTCAAATATTACAACAAAAATAGAAACTTTTAGCAGAATGAAACATTAAATCTTGGTTTAGATAACAGATAAAGAATAACATTTCAAGAACAGTAAGCTAATAAAACAGAAAAAAAAAATTCAAGAAAAATTAAAACCGTACTCATGCCCCTCAAGAATCTATATAAAGAAGGGGTTAAAAGAGCAACCACCGTAGGTAGGGTGTAAGGATCAGGAAGCATAGAAACTTGTGAAGGAGGAAGAACATATGCAAGTGAGCAGAAAGCAGAGCCACCAATGAAATTAAAGCTATGGCGCATGTTAGCATTCTCCTCATCAACCCTAACTTCCTCCATCTCTTTTTCTGCATCTTTATATAAAATCAATCTTATTCTTCTGTTTGCTGAAATCAATGTCGACAGCCACAGTTACTACACTTAATACACAATACCACAAAGAACACACACTCCGTTGTTGGCGATCAAGATCATCAAAGACAGATTTTTACAGACGGGTTTTTCGATTCTGTACGTATATGCAATTTTTTATATAGTTTTCTGATGTTTATGGATCTTTTCTAGCAGGGAGGGCTTTGTCGCTTTTCACTATTCGGTAACGGATTTTGTTATGAGCATGAGTACGTACCAACTTAACGTTGAAAGAAAAGAAAATAATTTTTTTTTTCTTTTATTTTTTTTTTCTTTTCATTTTCTTTTCGAATTTGAAAGGATTCATTTTAGGTTTTATTTTCTTTCCAATTTCTTTCTTTTCCTTGTTAAATGAACTCGGAACACAACTTTCTTACTTTTTTTTTATTTACTTGGTTAAAAAAAAAACTCTGGAACACAACGATTTTTTTATTTCCTTCCGATTCTTTCTTTTCTATCTTTAAATGAACTCGGGAACACAGCGTAAATAGAAAAAAAGCAAACAATTCGAGGAATTTTGGATTTTTCTTGGAGGATTTATAGTGTGAGAAAATGATTGACACCAGTAATCATGACAGAACCAATAATCTTTAATTCAAATGGTTAAGATAAGATACTCATGACATGTAAATAAATAGAGGTTATGGGTTCGAGTCTCACTCTGAGCAAAATACTCAGAGTCGAGACATGAGGTTCTCTCAGCAATGGTTTCTTCCTGAGTGGGTTGGAGGTGCGGTTCCGGCTGGAAAACGGATAGGTGGGCCTGATTAAGATAACACCTATGCTCTGAAGCAGTGTCACATTTGTCGTTAAAAAAAAGTTATCATGGTAGATATGTTTTATGGAGGGAAAAAATGTGAATTTAGTTTCGTGTATTTGCTTTTTGTTTGTGTTTCTCACATATAATTCAGGCTAAAAATCATGTTTTATGAAAAGCACTACTCGGGGTATCATTTTTTCACTCGTGTATGGTCAATAGATGTACGTCTAGTTATCATTTTAATACACATATGACCTGGACTATCATAGTTCGTTTTTTATCGTGTATGTGAGACAAAAATAGCTATACAATTTGCTATTTAACGCATTAACTTTCAACAATTATTAGTATTACTAATTAATTACTCGTGTAAACAAAAGTTATATTGTAACCCTAACGAATACGAACCATGTAGAAATAGTTGTTATTGATACAGTCTAGTGTACAGTTAGCAACAACATGGTGGAAGAGACATCTCCGGTTTGAGGTCGTCTTATTAGTGGTGATGAGGTTGAATCTTCTCTTCCTGAGACAAGAGCAAACTATGAACATGAGAAACCCCTTAGAAGGTCATGGGGCCATAACTCCATGGACACGCTAACCGCCAAGTTAGTCACATAAACAGGAGTATAAAAAGCTATCATAACATATATGTAAATAAGCAATCAAGTGAGTGTTAAAGTATGATTAAATGTAGATAGATTTTTAGAAGAAGAAGAAGAAAGCGAAGAGTCCTCGACAAATGAGGTGGGCTCTCCTTTTATGAGGGGGAGTTAGTGTGACGACCCCGGTTTTTGGGCCTGGGAAAATTTTTTTAGAAACCTTATTGGCCACGCAAGGACACCAAACCCTTGTCTAGGGAGTTCACGAATTGAACCAGCTTTGGACTTAAGCCCACACCAATACACACACCTGAATGGGCTTTTGGCCCATCAAACCCTAAATGGGCCATTGGGCCACAAAACTTAATGGGATTTGGCCCGCATAACCAATATGAGCCAGTGGCCAGCATACGATTATGGGGCATGCTGAACCGACCAAATGGGCCTCGGGCCTGATAACTTAGAAGACGAAAGTTATAAGAATAAACCCTGGTTAATAATTTAATGAACATTAAAACTTCTAAACCATTAACATTGGCTCAAAGACAACCAAACGAACGCATAACGTATAATAACAACTTAAGTGTATCAACAAAACGTAATGAACGTAACCTTGTAAATTATAAAATAATATTAGATGATAACCGATGAACTAATAAGTTTTAAGAACATATGGAAATATACACTTTGTACCCCTAACCTTGTTAACTATGCACATCACGAAACTAAACTAATAGTTCCAAAGGTAAGCATAAGCTTCGGAAGATTTATGTTCCAGTGGTTAAGCTTTGGAATTTTGTGCTTCAAGAATTAAGCTTCGGAAGTTTTGTGCTTCAAGAGTTAAGCTTCGGAAGTTTTGTGCTTACATACTTAAATATATACACATATACCTACAACACGCGCATAAGCATATACATATATGCAGCCGGCACAAGCTGGCATGCCCACCCCTATATATACACACACATATATATATATAAGTCGCCGCATGCACACCCGTATATATACACACACATATATAAGACGACTCATACGCACACATACCAGCCTACACACGGTTAACTTTATAAAAAATAAATAATAATAATAATAATAATAATAATAATAATAATAATAATAATAATAATAATAATAATAATAATAATAATATAATAATAATAATAATAAAATAAGAAGATTTTATAAAAATACTAAATCCATGCTTGGTAAAACACCACCCAAACCATCCAATGCATGAGGTGTCACCTAAGAATCTAGTAATATGACATCCATCACTATCAGGTCCGTTATTGACACGAAGCTCGTTAACTCTCCTTGTGTATTATTTATTTTGCGTAATTAATTCGTTTCTCATCCCGAAATCTTGTCTTTTTTCGTCTTGCGTGATAACCCTAAAGGTATAGTATGATAAACTAGATAAATAATATATAATTAATAATTAATAATACCAAACATGTTAGTAAAATTAATATTATTATAAATATTATAATTGTTATTAAAATTATTATTATTTATTTATTTATTTATTATTATTATTATTATTATTATTATTTCTATTACTATTATTATTAATAAGTTTAGGGTTTAAATTATAAATAAAACAAACTCTAGGGATTAAATAATTGAAAGTTTGGAGTTCAAAGTGAAAAATGAAAATTATAAAACCAAACTTTAACCGTCGACTCCCCTCCCTCCTTTCGAAACCCTACTGCAATCGGACCCCCCCCCCCCCCCCCTACCGAGCCTTCCCTGCTGCGAATCAAACAATCTTCGTCTAGTCGTCCTTGCTCACCTTCGTCCTTGCCGTAACACAACCGTAGGTACCTGCTCGGTTTCATTACGGTTTGTTTCATTTGTTGCGTTCGACGTCGTCTTCTCGGTTGGGTTGTTTCGGGTGGGTTGCGGCGATGTTCGGTTGTGCGGCACGATGTGAGTGTGTATATATATAGGTACTATATACGGTTATGTTGTGTGTGCTTCGGTGAGGTGTGTGCGTAATGGGTGTGTGTGCGTAACGTATGTGGTGTGTATGGACTGAAGTCTGTGTGTTTGAAAATGTGAAGGTGTACATGTTCAACAGTGTGTCACGAGTGTAGTGTGTGTCGTGAGTGTATGTGTTTCTAGGTGTGCAGTGTGTGTCGATCAAGGAAGCAAGACACAGCAGCCTTCGGCTGCTGTGTACGTCATGTGGGTGTGTGAGTGTGTCGATGTGTAGCGACGTGCGTGCAGTGTGCGCTCGATGTGTGTTAAACGTATTGTCGAGGTATTCTTTGAACCGTATGCGGGTATGGGATTAGATCGATCGATTCGATGTTGTACGGGGTTGTTCGGTGGCTTTTCGATAGTGTTCGTCACGGATGTAGCTGTGATGAATGTGTGTGTATATATATATATATATATATATGTGTGTGTGTGTGTGTGTGAACCGTGGTGTGTGTGTGTGTGAACAGTATGTGTGTCATGGTTGTATGTGTGCGATGTGGGTGTGTAGGGTATGTGTGTGAGTAAGGGTATGTGTGTGAACCATGTGTGTGTTGTGTTTGTATGGTGTGTGTGTCTTTGACCGAGAGTGAGAAGGTGGGAGTGTGGTCGTGGGTGTGTTCATGAGTGTGTGTTTTGGTATGTGTTTAGTGTGTGTTTTGGTATGTGTTTAGTCTGTGTTCTAGTATGTGTTTAGTGTGTGTGCTTTGTGTGTATTTTAATTGTGGGCATGTAATTCTTTTGTTGCACGTGTGTGCATTATCAGTTTGTGCATGGCCGTGTGTATAGTCGAGCATGTGTTAGTGTGTGTTGTATGTGTGTTAATTGTGTTGCTTGGTGTGTGTGCGCTTGAGGTGCTACATGGGTGGATGGTTATATGTTATTGTGTGTGTTCAGATATTATATATAAATATATATGCGATTACATACACACATATATCTATTTAAATAACAGTTTCAAATATATTTTTCTTGTGTGCGTGTCTCGCATCTAACCCGAACCGACCCGAACCGACTGAAAATATCTGTCCTCTTTAGACATGTTTTTAGGATTCTATTACAAAAATTTATCGGTGTTTGATCGTTCGTCGCTCGCATCTTTAGAAGTCAAGTTCACGTTATTACTGAATCTTCACAAGGTGAGTTTCGTGACCCCGTTTTTCATTTCAATTATTTATAAAACCTAGGGGGAAAAGTATGCTTACTCTTTTTATGTTGTGAACCCAGTTACAATTTAGGACTATTGTCTTTACTGTTGGTAAGTTGATATCTAGTACATGCATGAGTTGTCTGTGTGGTTCTTTATTTACAACTATTTAACTTTGGTGTTGGAGCCGACGGACAGGTATTGATAGTACTATTGGGCTGACACCCCCACCCTTGTTTGTTAATACACTAGTTGGGACTGACAGTGGCCACGGACGGGCCCTAGGGTAAATATGTTCTGACAAGATCTGTGTGTACGTCGTAGGCTTGGTTGTGATGCTTATTTTTACATGTGATATTGCTTGCTTATAACTGTATGCACTTATGTCTACCAAACTATTACATAGCATCAATTTTTTGTTTATTATTTAAACCTACGAACTCACCAACAATATGTTCACCTTTTGAGCATATCTTTTCAGGTAACAACCAACGAACATAGCTAGAGTTGCTGCCTTAGTGACGACTTATGAAATGCATTTAGAGACTTGTCTTTGTGTTACTGACTTTATGTTTCGTTTGGGATTATCTTTGTTGATCATGTTTTGTTTACTTGTTCCCGGGTTGTGAGATTTAAATTTCATTTGACTGTTGACTATGTTCGTCGTGGGATTGACTACTACGACACAACTCTCCATTTGTGTCGGGTGACGTCATGACACGTTGGCCTTACATCATTTAATGCATCTATATTAATTAACAATATGTTATGACGATCCCGTCCGTTACATCCTCGTGTATCCGCACATCCTCATGTATCCGCTTTAAGCGAGGGTGTGACAGATTGGTATCAGAGTCATTGGTTATAGAGAATTTGGTGGATCACTCTACCTAGACTATAACCTAGGAACCTTCATGTAGAATGCATACTAGGGTTTTGTGTGCATCTGATATAACATGTATGTTTCTCCTATTTTGTTCACCTGTTCGTTTATTATTGAGCTATTTCACATGAGGAAAAGTACTTATACTTTTTCCTTATAGGATGTCTTCTGCTGGTCCTTCCGTTCCCTCTGCATCCCGTATTGTTCTGTCTGATTCAGAGTCAGAACTCGAGTAGGTTCTTTGGACCACATGCTACATTCGTCAGCGGACGATGAGTCCGACCCCGAGGAGCTTATGTCAGAGTCATCTAGTGAGGAAGAGTTGGGTAACCCTGTAATGCTGGAATTGCCTGTTGTTCGAGCTGCACCGGCTGTTCCTGTAGCTCCTGAGGTTCCTGTTGCACCGATTGCTCATGTCGTTCCTGCTGCCCCAGTTGTTCCTGAGGTGCCTGCTATGTCGGCGATCTCAAGGTACGTCCCCGAGGCGGGACCCTGGGTACCTGGCAACCCTAGGGGGCCGTACCAGATGAACGGCGTAGGACCAGTGAGGCTGATGATTGCCAGGAAGAGTGTTGGATCATATGAGGCTGGTGCAACCAAAACAACACTTAGAATAATTTTGAAGTACAATTGAAGAAGTCTTCCGAAGCTAAAGTTGCTCTTCCGAAGACAAGTTGAAGATCATCGAAGCCTAAGTATGAAGAACTTCCGAAAGTAAAACTAAGTCTCCGAGACTTAGTATATGAAGAACTTCCGAAGGTAGAAACAAGTCTTTCGAAGTATATGAAGACCAAGTAATTCTCCTTCTGAAGCATTCACACTTAGAAGATCCAAGACAAAGTCTTCTGAAGGTTGAAGTCACAAAGACTTGCAGAAGACTTGGAAGAAGTTAATTCTTCCGAAATATAAATGGCTTCGGAAGAACTTATTCTTCCGAAGCCATTTTGCCTTCGGAAGAATCAACTATGAACTAGTGGACATAAGTATGGGCTATCTAACATCCACTGACAACTCTGATACACTGCATGGCCTTTTTCCACTCCCATGTAGTTGACCATACTTTAATCCACTGTTTATCTTTTTCAGTTAGTACAGTTACCATACTTAGTTGGTGACAAAAGGTAAGTCATGGACCTGTCATGACTACCTAATCTAAGATATTATTTTATCTTAGATATTTTACTTCTGGCAATGTAGTATATGCTTAGAGGTAAATTCTAGCTGGTTTTCCAAGTATAACTAGTTGTAGATAGTAGTATATATAGTTTCTCATTGTAGCTTATGTAACCATGCTTGTAAGATTCTTGTAATACTGAGTTGAGAAATACTGTATACAAGTATCTTGAAAACCTTTCTTGTGTTCATCAACTTATTATATTATTGTCAACTGAGTTAGAGATTCCTCTTCATCAACCGAGTGTGACTTAGTGAGTTTGTGAGATACAAAACTTGTGTTGAGAGACCAACACCGATCCTACAGCTGGTATCAGAGCTTTTTAGGCTCTTGATTGTGAGATCTAACCATCCCAAATTACCCTCGTTTCCTCACACTTACTCACTTCACTCAAATGGCTCTTAACCAAAAGTTTTCTGAGTTCGAAATGGTAACCATGACCAAGGCTCCTATCATCACCCCTGATGATTTTGGAACCTGGTGCAAGCATATTGAAGGTTTTATCAAGTACCAAGACAGCCGCATGTGGAGATCTGTCACTCATGGTCCTTACAAGCCAAAGGTGGCGGACCCGGCTGGTGATGGCGCCATGATTGAGAAAGCTGTTGAAGACTACTCTGATGAAGACTTCAAGAGGTTGGACATCGACTACAAAGCGATGACTGTATTGCTTACTGCCATACCAAACTCCATAATGGCAGGCTTTAAGCAATGCAAGACCGCCAAAGAACTCTTTGATGCTTTGATGCTGATGTACTCCGGTTCCACTGAATCCAAGGAGAACAAGAAGGATATGCTGAAGCAGAAGTTTGAAAGCTTCACTTATATTGTTGGTGAGACCTTGAGCCAACAATACTTCAGGTATATGGACTTGATCACCTCTCTTCAGACTATGGGAGTTGCTTTGAGAAAAAGACATAGTGAGAAAATTCATGAGTGCACTTCCTCATGAGTGGGTTACTATGTCTCAATCAAAAGAACCAAAAATATCAACACTCTCACTATGACAGAACTGTACGGCATCCTTGATGGATATCGTATAGAGATGGAGACTCAGAAGAGCCAACATATGAACAGACCCTCAAATCCTGCAGTCAACAATGCTCTACATGTTGCTGAAGGATCAAGAACTCCCCAGACTCAGTTGTACCTGAACTACCCCCAACAGCCATCATCATCCTCTGGCCATACATCACATTCCCTGAGACACCCAGGTCTTAACAAGCTCAACTCACTCCCTTCCATGAGAGTTGTGTTTTGTTTCAAGGAATGAGCACTCTGGAGATTTTCAATACTGTTTTGATGATCTAGAATGTTTCAGCCCAGATGATGTTGAATACATGGACATTGTCCAATAAATGGCTCTTTTAACCTACAGAGCAAAGAAGTTCTTCAAAGAACCGGAAGGCAATTTCCTCAGAACCCAACCAATAGCAAATTCGGGTTTGACAAAAGCAAGGCCAAATGTTACAACTGTAACCAGCTTGTCACTTTGCTAGGGAATGCAAAGCTCCAAGATCCAATTCTGGAGCAGCTCAAGCCTCCCAACATCCTGCTACCTCAAAGGCTGCAATCAAACTCACTAAGCCACAAACGCTTTTGTTGCTCAAGAGGTTGACTGGAGCTTTATGGTGCAAGATGTCACTCCTGCTCAAGCCCTCATGGCTGGAACTAAGACAGCAAGGTATATGATCACCTCTGTACTCCAGCTTGTATTGCTAAGGTTAATTTATATCAGGACTACAACATGGAAATTAGATTTGATATTGAGTCTTTAAATATCCTAAATATGATTTTAAGAGAGCAGAATCTGACTACAAACTCAAAATTGAAGAGTTAGAGAAACCTGTGTCCTCTTTAAAACATGAATACACCAACTATAGGACTCAAATAAAAGATCTAATATCCAAGTTGACTAAGCTCAAGCCCAGCTAGTCATAGCTGAGGCTAAAGCAGAGAAGTATGCTATTCAAGAGCATAACTTCAACACCATTATAGCATCATCCTCCCACTCCAAGGTATTCTATCAAAACAAAAGTGGGTTGGGATCTAATGAAATTGCTCCACCACACTCTCTTGTGTCTATTAGATAGCCAAGATGTGGTACTGATGAGCAAGAGGTTCCAACTGCTGACCCACTACCTATGAGCAAAGAATGATGCAATAATGGAAACCACCATAGAGAAGGATAAGGTAGAAAACCTCATCCCCACAGTTGATAAACCCTTGACCACCAACGCAAGAAAGAACCAGATCAGGGTAGCAAGAAAAACTGCCAAAAAGGTGGTTGAGAGAAAGATGAAAACAGACCCAAGGCAAAAGGGTGTATTCATCTCAGCAGGATTTTAAGTGGTTGAAGTTCTGATTCAGGAAAGGAGAGTGGTACCAGCACTCCTATCCAACTGAAGGATCAGAAACTAAAGAGAAAGGCTGTTGAAGAGAAAGAAGTGCAAGAAACAACAGCCCATATGTCCCACCAAGATTAACAATGAATGCATAATATGTGGCCTGCATAACCACATGGCTAAAGATTGTTACTACAATCCTGCAAGCACACATTATGCAACCAATGTTAATAAAGAAGGAGTCAAGGAAAGGAAGGAAAGGAAAGCTTTTTCCGAAGCCAAGTTGCTTTTGGAAGAAACTCATTCTTCCGAAAGGAAAATAGCTTTGGAAGACAAGCAAAAAGGAAAACAAAGAAACAAAATCATTTCTTTGAAATCTTCCAAGAAAAAGGCTGCTTCAGAAGAAAAGGTGGTGAAGACTTCTTCCAAAAAGAAAGAAGCTTCGGAAGCAAGTCATGCTGCACAAGCCTCCTCAGGCTCATTAACACAGGTCAACCATCGGATGGAATGGAAGACCAGAAAAGATGTTGTAGCCCAAGCCTCTTCTTCACAAACTATAATTGAACCCCCATGCATACAATTTGGTTCAGTTATATCGTCTATATTGGAAGAACCCAAGACCAACAAGGCTTGGGTTTCTAACAATAACTAATCATTTCACCTTATGTGCAGGACATCCACATGACAAGAATGGAAATGTCTGGATTGTGGATAGTGCATGCTCCAGGCACATGACAGGGAACAGATCTCTCCTACAATAATTTGAACGTTTCGATGGAGGTCCTGTTCAGTTTGGAGGTGAAGTCGGAGGATATATTTCTGGTAGAGGTAGTGTATCCAATGGTAAGTTAAATATTGACAAAGTAAACTTTGTCAAATAGCTTGAACACAATCTCTTGAGTGTTTCTTAATTCTGTGATCAAAAGCACCAAATGCTTTTCACAGAACATGAGTTCATTATCCTCAAACCCAGGATGATAATTCCTCAGGAATTGGTGCTTCTTAGATCTCCCAGGAGAGGGGATATGTACAAGCTTGATATGAACAATGCTTCTCCACTGGGTGAAGTATCATGCTTTCTTTCCAAAGCTAATGGTGATGAGTCAACTCTTTGGCATAAAAGAATGTGTTATGTCAATTTTAAAACCATGAATAAGCTGGTTAAAAATAATTTGGTACATGGTGTGCCTAAAAAGGAATTTTTCTGTAAAGAAAACTATGTTGCTTGCCTGAAAGGAAAGCAACACAAGGTTTCTCATAAATCCAAAGAAGTTAACTCCATCACCACTCCATTACACTTATTGCATATGGATCTTTTTGGTCCTACAAGTATAATGAGCATTGAAAGGAAATCATACTGCCTTGTGATTGTTGATGATTTTACAAGATTTACATGGGTATTCTTTTTGAGAACTTAAGATGAAACGGCTGAAACTTTAAAATCTTTTATTCTTAAAATTGAAAATCAAAAGATCACAGGTAAAAATCATTAGAAGTGATCAATGGACTGAGTTTAAGAATCAAGTTCTTGACTCATTCTGCAACTCAAAAAGGATCACCAGACAATACAGTGCTCCTAGAACTCCTCAACAAAATGGTGTTGCTAAGAGGAGGAACATGACACTTATTGAGGCTGCAAGAACCATGTTAGCTGATTCAAAGCTACCTCTAACTTTCTGGGCAGAGGCAGTCAGCACTGCATGCTATGTGCAGAACAAGGTTCTTATTTATAGGCCGCATGGAAAGACCCCTTATGAGTTATGGAATAAGAGGCCACTATTTATTGGCTATCTTAGGTCCTTTGGCAGTAGGTGTACCATACTCAACACAAAAGACAATTTAGAAAAAATTTGCTGAAAAGCCAGATGATGCTATCTTTGTTCGATACTCCTCAACCTCTATTCCTTATAGAGTGTATAATATTAAAAAAAAATTTAAGGAATCATCCAACATTATTGTTAATGAGCATACTCCTTGTGTTAGGGGGAATGGGCCTGATCACATCTTCAATCTAGAATTGTTTCCAAACTATTCTAAACCATCTTGTGAGAATGTTTCAGCTAGAACAGGAACTCAAAGAGACATCTATGAAGATCAAATGTTTGAGTTACCCAGACCTATTTCCAGTTCTCCAAGAGGAATTAAAGAACAACCTCCCACTACTGGAAGTCCTGAAAGTTTGAACATATCAGGAAATCATGGAGCTACAACAAGTTGTCAGCCAACCGAGCCTCAAAATTCATCAGCTGACAACTCTAGCATTCAACACCAAGCTGATAAAGACAGTAATCTGGAGGAACAGGAAACTGTTGATACTACTTCTCAGCAAAATATCATTATGCTGTCACACATTCATTCAATCAATCCTCATTGAATGAGTGTGAGACATCAGCTGGTTATGGTGTTCAAAACCCTGAGCAAAACTTCTCAAATCTAGATCTATCTATGCAACTAGATGTGATCCCTAGGCTCAGGATACACAACACTCACCCAGCTGAGAACATCATTGGGGATGTCTCAAAAGGTGTGAGAACTAGGAGTTAGACATACAATGGGAATGTCTGCTTCTACTCATGCTTTCTCTCTCAAGTAGAACCAATAAGGTGGAATAATCCTTAAGGACAATAATTGGATTGAAGCTATGCAAGAGGAGTTGCTTCAGTTCAAGAGGCAAAAGGTATGGAACTTGTGTCCATTGCCACCTGGCCAAGTCCCCATTGGCACCGAGTGGGTATTCAGAAATAAGAAAGATGATAGAGGTTTGATCATCAAAAACAAGACAAGACTTGTTGTTTAAGGATACACACAAGAGGAAGGAATAGATTACACTGATGTCTTTGCACATGTTGCAACACTTGAGGTTGTGAGAATCTTCCTTGCTTTTGCAGCATCCAAGAACTTCACTATCTTTCAACTTGATGTCAAATGTGCATTTTTATATGGGGATATTGATAGAGAAGTCTATGTGTGTTAGCCACCTGGTTTTGAAGACCCACAGCACCCCAACTATGTGTGCAAACTGGATAAAGCTCTCTATGGGTTGCATCAAGCACTTAGGCTGTGGTATGAGACCCTATCTCAGTTTCTTCTTAGGAATGGCTACACCAGGCACCATAGACAAGACATTGTTCATAAGAAGTCCGGGAAGGACATGCTGCTCGTTCAAGTCTATGTTGATGACATCATATTTGGTTCCTCAAATGACCAAATGTGCAAAGACTTTGAAAACATCATGAGGAAGAAATTTGAGATGGGTTCTATGGGAAAGATGGATTTCTTCCTTGGAATTCAAATGAAGCAGATAGAAGAAGGGTTCTTCATCAATCAATCTAAGTATGTCAAGGAATCTTAGAAAGATTTAAGATGAAAGATTGTAAGCCAGCCAAGACACCCATACCCAGAAATCACAATCTTTGTCCTGATTCCGAGGGGGAGGATACTGATCAGCATCAGTACAGGGTGATTATTGGATCTCTAATGTATCTCACTGCAAGTAGACCTGATATCATGTTTGCAACCTGCATCTGTGCAAGATATCAGGCTGCTCCCAAGGTGTCTCACTTAATTGCTACTAAGAGAATTCTTAGATAGCTTAAAGGAGCTCCCAAACTGCGTCTTTGGTATCCTAAGAATAAAGACTTCAATCTCTATGGGTACATTGACAATGATTATGGTGGCTGCAACATCAACAAGAAATCTACATCCGAAGATGTCAATTTTTTGGTGGAAGGATTATCTCCTGGCAATGCAAGAAGCAATCATGTGTATCAACATCAACTGCTAAAGCTGAATACATTGCTGCTGCGAGCTGCTGTGCTCAACTGCTATGGATTCAAAATCAGATGCTGGACTATGGTTTCAACTTTATGCAGACTCCTATCCACATAGACAACAAGAGTGCCATTTCTATCACAGAGAATCCGGTCAAGCACTCCAAGACAAAGCATATCGACATCAGGTATCATTTCATTAGAGATATTCATGAGAAAAATCTAATAAAGCTAGTCAAAGTAAATTCAAATGAACAATATCCTAACTTGTTCACCAAAGCCTTTGATGAACAAAGATTTAAATATTTAATTACAGCTATTAGGATGATTAACATTAACTAGTTCTTCTCTTTTGAAAAACCTTTTTAAAATATGTCTTGTCTATGTTGTCTAGCTACAATCTAAGCCCAGTTACAAAAAGACACTCTTTAAAATTCTAAGTGTAAATACTTCCGAAGAGAAATGTACCCGCGGAAGAAATCTTTATTCTTCTTCCGAAGGCAAATTCCTCTGCCTAAATATTATCTTCCGAAGAGTTTTTAGCCTTGGAAGAACAATTGATCATAGATCAAATTTACTTCCAAAGCTTACTAACTTCTTTTCTTGGAAGAAGATTGTACTCTCGAAGCAAACTTGTCAATAAGACATGGTTTGCTTTCGGAAGTAAAAATGACTTCGGAAGATAATATTGAGAAACACATGTGTTTTCTCTCGGAAGCAAGTTTACCTTTGGAAGAACATCTTTACTGTGTAATGGCAATCTTTGGGCCCCACTCTGTAAAAAGTAAGATTTTAACGATGATTGTCGGAATATTTTAAATGTTTTATCTTACCGCCTCTGTCAAATCAAAACCTAAACTGTCTTTTCACATTATCAGTTTACTTTTTAATCCCCATTTAAAATTTCAGACTCTCTCTCTCTCTACTTTCTTTACCACAGCAAAAGCCCTAAAATTTCCACCATCTTCTTCACTCACTTCCAAATTTCTTCAATCTTACCTTACCTCTTAACAATGGCCCTAAATCCCCAACATAATCAGGTCGCTATCCTTGATTCTTCGAAGGATGTCGACTTTGCCCCTATCATCGAATTTCTGTCCCAATCAGCATACTTCACAGCCCTCACCGTTAACCCCACCATCTACTCTAACCATATGGCCGAATTCTGGCCAATGGTCAAGATGAAATGCTACATGGTGAATGGGTCATCCGTTCGAGGATCTGCGGACAAGAGATCATGTTGCTGAATCAACCATCAGTGAGCATCTGGAGCTTCATGATGAGGGCGCCCCTACTGAGTTCCCCAAATCTGAGTTGGAAGACACTTACACTTAGATGGGATATGGCGACGATGTGCACAAGTCTACAGCCTACAAGTTTAACTTCTCATACAATTGGAAGTTCTTGTAACACATTGTCCTACACTGTCTATCCAATAAATCCAGGGGATAGGATCAAATCCCATATGATTTGGGCTGCCTCGTCCACAGGTTGGTAAAGGGCCTGCACTTTATTTACTCAAAATTTGTGCTGAACAATCTAAGAGCCAATCCATTCTACATGTATCCCCGGTTCATTCAGCACATTATCAATTGTGAGCTGGATCAGGGTAGATTACATTATGTAGATGTTCTACTGGTCCATCACATGCGGCCTGGCATCTTCAAGACTTTGAAGAAGGTGTCCACTAACTTCTTTGGAAGATTCACCGATCTTCTTCCAGGTGTGCGCGAGCCAACGGCTCCTGGTGACATCCCTGCAAGCCCAGCAGGTGATGAGCCCACACCAGCCACCACCACTCAAATGCCAATCGCTTCTTCCCACCCAATCAAGATTACATACACTAGACACCCTAAACGAACCACTGATCAATCTACTCTGATTGATCAGGTCCCCTCTGTTCTATCCAAAAAAGCTCGAGTGGAACTCAGGGCTCCGACTCAGCCAGAGGTCCTACTATCCTCCCCATTGACCTCAATGTCAGCATTGAGCCTCCTCAGTCTCAAGCTGACGAGCCCACAACCCAAGCCTTTAGCCCTCAGGGTGAGTCCCAACACTCCCTTGAGCAGCCAAAAAAGGACACCAACATCATTGGGTCATCTGCTCTCGTAGAAGAACCCTTAGGTGCCGACCAAGGTCCCGGGTCATTAGATTTACCCTCTATATCCCAAATTGACCTATCAACCCTACCTAATGAGGACATTATGTTCCATCCGGGCAGTGATGTTGATCTTCCATACCACTCTTTAGATCAACTGAGCCCCAGGGAACCTCTGATGTCTAGCCCACATCAGCAATACCCAACTGAGGTGAGTCAAACTGGTGTGAAGGTAACTCATGTAGGCCCAGTTGCCACTATTGAGAGTGTTTCAATAACCTCTCGGGATAGTGGTAACATAAGTGGGACTGAGTGTACGCAACCTTGCCTATTGATGACTCTGAAAGATGAACATACCAGGTATGTTATCTCATCTCCCAATGATTCTTCTAAAGAAGATGAGGGTAGCCTGAAATTCATTATCAGAGACCTGATTTCTAAAGTCTCAAACCTTGAATCAAAGGTTAGGACTTTAGAGGATAGGTCTACCACTCAGGAACTTAAGATTGAGGATCTTAAGGCACAACTAGCTGAGACACAGATAAAGTCTGTCAGGCACGTACATACTCAAGTTTCTTTATCTTCTTCCTCTAGCTCATCTACTTCTCAAGATGATGCTACCAAAAAGGGGGAGAATGTAAAAAGACAAAGACATGAGGAACCCTGCCTTGCCATCACAACAACTTTCTTTGATGCCATATCTTCTTTGTACCCCACACAGTAACACCCGGCAACTACCTTCCTTCAACCAGCTCCCATCACCATTCAAGTGGATCCAAAAATGCTTATAGACCTTAATACGTTTTTAACCACATTTTTAATAAGCTCATCCATTGAACAACCTTCCCCTAATGTAGTAGTTGCCTACTTTTTAGCTGAGGAGCTTCAAAGATTGAGTGCACCACCTACCTCCAAAAAGGAAGTTGGTCAACCTACGGTCTCTGTTGAACCCGAGATTAGCTTCGATGGGGATGCACAGACTCATGGCCCAGCAACCAAATTGGAAGGGATAGTTAGTGCGGTTCAAATTACTTCTGAAGCAGAAATACAAGCTGCTTAAGGAATAATTGAAATGTCTTCCTCATCCAATGATTTGTTCATCACAGAAGCTATTTTGGACCTAGCCTCCGAGGTAAACAGTGAGGACTTTCTTACAACCCCTCTCTCCCAAACACCATAGGTCCAACCCCACTCTCCCCAACCTGAGTCTTCTAAACCCGAGTCTCCAAAGGCTGAATCTTCCTCTGATCCTAAGGGGAAAAGGAAGCTCACTGCTGAGGAGCTTCTAGAGGAGGAAAGGTTGGAAAAACTTAAAAAGAAAGGAAGAGTTGATACTAGAAAGCTGTTGGCTGCAAGCAGCAAAGTGGCAGTAGCCGCTCAAGAAAGTATCAACAACAAAAGGAGAGTGGAGATAATTGACAGGCTCATCAGCTTGGGAGTAGTAAATGAATATATCCTTCTACTCGCACTTGATGAGCTTGTAAGATTGGAGAAGGCAACCTTGCTACAAAAGGAAAAGGAAGAAGCAGCAAGGTTGGCCGAATAGGAGTTGAAAAGGAAGAGGAAGGAGGAGAAAAGGAAGAGGAAGGAGGAGGCTACTAAAAGGGAAAGGAAGGAGAGGATAGCCTTTCTCTGCTCAAGAGGCTATTATCAAGAGGAGCTGGCACCCTATGATTATGACACGATCTTGTTTCTTTTTCACAAAGAGCAAGATCAAATCAACAAAGAGAGGAAGAGGAGTGCTAGGGAAAAGCTGAGGGAGAGAAAAAAGGAGGAAGAGGCACAGCTTGCCGCTGCCAAGAAGGTGGGAGATAAGGAGTGGATGAAAGCCTATCTTAAAGCCCACGGCTTCACCTGCAGGCAAGTGGGTCCTATGTCTGAGAAGACCCTACAGCGACATGTCAGTGACATCAAGGTTGACATTCGCGTAGGAAGAAGGCAGGAGGTAAGTCAATTGCGAAGTATTCAGAAGAAGGCACCCAAACCAACACCAACAACCAAACCAGCACAACCTACATCCACACCTCTTCCCTTCCCCATCAAAACCGAACTAATCCCTAAGCCTGACACTCCTGAACCCACACCATTAGCCTTACCTACACCCTCACCCACTGCTTCCCAACAACGACCACCACCACCACCTATCCTTAAACCCAAAACATAACCCAGAACCCAATCTTTACCCAAACCTTCTTCTGAACCTTCTAAGCCCCTGAACTTGGAAGAATTCAAGGAGATTAAGAGGAAGCTCATCAACTTCACAACATTGAGAGACATCTCTTATAAGGAAGAGTCAGTTAACCTGAAATACACTGATGGCTCTTCTATCTCCCTCACAAGAGATGCATTCCTTGATCTACCTAGGGGAGCACTGGACCAAGCTCTCCAACTTCTTGCAACCAAATCAGATATTCTTACGGAAAAAGAGAAGAAGTTAAGGAGGAGGTTGGTGACTCTACAGGACACTAGGAAGGGGGTCAAAGTTTCATCCAAACCCCTTCATCCTAGAAAACCAATAGTCCAGTGGAGGTTCGATGAACCTTCCCACAACTTTATTGTGAAAAGAGAGAATGGCGAGGTAAATAGGGTTGATACCTCATCTCTGCTACACTCCAGCAGATTTGACCTTACTGAGTTAGCAGAGAAACCATTCTCCAATCCCTCGAACTCTCAAGTTGCTACTCACATCAAAAATCATCTGAGCAGTCTTCATCTGGCTGAGCTCACAAAGAAGGCCAAGACTGAAGAAGAGTTGAAGAGGAGAGGAAAGGATGAGGAAGAAGGCATAACTACAAAAGGAAAACCATTCCCTCAGATGGTTGAAGGCTCCACTTCCGATCCTATAGTTAGATGGGAGTATGACTACAATTCCCATCAACTAACTCTCTTCAGAGGGACGCAACAAAGGGTGCATGTCATTCAAAACAATAGACTGGATCTACTATCTATGAATGACTTGTACAAGCTCCTCACCACCACATCAGGGAAGAACAAGAAACAGATGAATATCTTCTTTCCCTGGTGTTAAAGACTTTAAGGAGCAGAAGGAAGTGAAGTTTTGGTAGCATCAGCCTAGGGGAGTTTGTTGGATCATATGAGGCTGGTGCAACCAAAACAACACTTAAAACAATTTTAAAGTACAATTGAAGAAGTCTTCCAAAGCTAAAGCTGCTTTTCCAAAGACAAGTTGAAGATCTTCCGAAGCTTAAGTATGAAGAACTTTCAAAAGTAAAACTAAGTCTTCCGAGACTAAGTGGTTTTACTTCCGAAGTATATGAAGAACTTCTGAAGGTAGAATCAAGTCTTCCGAAGTATATGAAGACCAAGTAATTCTCCTTCTGAAGCATTCACACTTAGAAGATCCAAGACAAAGTCTTTCGAAGAATGAAGTCACAAAGACTTGCAGAAGACTTGGTAGAAGTTGATTCTTCCGAAGTATAAATGGCTTCGAAAGAACTTATTCTTCCGAAGCCATTTTGCCTTCAGAAGAATCAACTATGAACCAGTGGACATAAGTATGGGCTGTCTGACATCCGCTGACAACTCTGATACACTGCATAGCCTTTTCCCACTCCCATGTAGTTGACCATACTTTAATCTACTATTTATCTTTTTCAGTTAGTATAGTTACCATACTTAGCTGGTGACAAAGGTAAGTCATGGACCTGTAATGACTACCTAATCTAGGATATTATTTTATCTTAGATATTTTACTTCTAGCAGTGTAGTATATGCTTAGCGGTAAATTCCAACTGGTTTTCCAAGTATAACCGACTGTAGATAGTAGTATATATAGTTTCTCATTGTAATTTATGTAATCATGCTTGTAAGAGTCTTGTAATACAGAGTTGAGAAATAATATATACAAGTATCTTGAAAACCTTTCTTGTGTTCATCAACTTATTATATTATTGTCAACTTAGTTAGAGATTCCTCTTCACCAACCGAGTGTGACTTAGTGAGTTTGTGAGATACAAAACTTGTGTTTAGTGACTAACACCGATCCTGCAAAGAGGATGTTCTCGGCCAACCGTATTAGGTTTCGGCTGCTAGCAGATGAGGCCGGTCTGTGGGGTGACTACCCTAACCAGCCCCTGAGTCCCTCTAGTTCCTCTAGCAGTGGCGATGGTCAGGATTGATATTACATAAGCATTGATAAAGACTTGATGATATTTATTTCTAGTTACTTCGTATTTTGTAGTTAGACTTTGTTAGACTATTGGTACTTGCATGTTTTGGGATATTTATAGTAATTGATCATGTTTGGGATATTATGATTTATGGTAATGAAACCTTATATTATTATCATGAGATTGTCTGTAATACTATCTTGTGAAGTATATGGCTTGCAATGATGTGTTTTTTATGCATGGATGACTGAATTGTGGTAAACCTTGATATGATTAAAGCTTACGTATTATCTGTGATTGATTAGAAAATGCTGCCCAGAAGAATTATCCATAGTAAAAGTCATGGTGGTGTTGCCCCGAGAGGCAGAGGTAGAGGAAGAGGTGCTGGTGGTAGGGTGAAGCACCTGAAGGAGGAAATGAAGGTGGTCAAGCTGGTAACAACCATGGAGCTAGAAATCCTGACATAGCTGCTATGATTGCCCAGTATTTAGCTGCACTCATCCCCACCATAGTGGCATAAGTAAGTGATACCATCATGAACCACGACAATAGGGGTGGCAACAATGATAATGGAAATAACGATGAGAATGGTGGTGATGAAGAGAATGATGAGAATGGGTATGAAGGCGAGGATGGTAATAACCATGAAGAAGGAGGTGGATTGGGTAACAGGAATGGTAATGGGAATGTGAATGCCAATGGTGGTGGTCCGGACAATGGAAATGGAAACGGACCAAATAATGGTAATTCTAATGGGGGAGGAAATGGGAATGGATATGGTGATGGTGGAAGAAGGAGATGATGCACTTATAAGGAATTTGTGGCCTGTAAACCCAAGGAATTTGATGGCAAAGGTGGAGCAATAACGTTGACTAGATGGCTTGAAAAGATGGAAGCAGTGATTGACATTAGTGAGTGTCTGGATAGCCAGAAGATCAAGTATGCTACATGTTCACCGCAAGGAAAGGCATTGACTTGGTGGAATACTCAAGTTCAAGCAAGAGGTAGGGAGGCAGCGATGCAGATGACCTGGGATGAATTTAAGGCTTTGATCACTGAGGAGTATTTCCCTAATAACAAAATATAAAAGTTGGAGCATGAATTTTTGATCACCAGTCAAGCCCCCCCCCCCCCCTCTATACCACCACCCCCATTCATTTTAAACTACAACTCTCTCTCTCTCTCTCTCTCACTCTCTCTCTCAAAACACTCTCTACTCTCTCTTACATAATCTTCAACCTTCTTGCACTCATTAAACATCAATAGTTCCAGCCATTTGAAGCCTTAGTCTACCCAAGCGTAATCACCATTATCTTCATTAAACCAAGGTAATCACACAACTCACACACTTATTCATTTTCTAGTCTCTACCTTCCATTCCTTTTGTACATGGACCTGGCCTAATCTTTTCTTTTGCACAGCAATTCTCTTGTCATTGCAAGGTCTCACTTCTGTCCTTGAACCCCTCTCAATCACCCAAGCATCAAGGTAACTTGTTACTACCTGAAAATACGCAAAACATCGCGTTTCGTCACGTTAGTAACACAACTAACCCCATGACACCCCCAACTCCATATGACACCTTAAAACACCTAATTTCTCAGTAACTAAAAGATACTCAAACTTTCTCAAAAACTCTATGTGACCTCAAGCACGAATTTGGTAAATTTGACACACCTGAAAACCCGGTTTTCACAATAATATGAGAACATATTTTATGAGACTAAAACTTTTAAACAAAATATTTCTGAAAGTTTAATGAGGTTATCTCTGGTCACAAACAACGTTTCATAAGTTAAACTTACATATTTCATGTTTTATGAATAGTACAAAATTGTAAAAACATATATATTTGAGGAAAAATAAAAGAAAATAGAAAGGGGGCCTAAGTACTAAAATTAAAGGGTTATTTAGAAGATATTTATGTAATAAAATATTTGGGAAGGGAAAAATCAGGTTAAAATGCTTAGTAATTTAAAATCAAGACTTAACAAGGCTTTAATGAGACTAACCGAGCTAAGTAACGAAAATAGTGAAACTATGAAATTTTGATTATATAAAAATTCCAGTAGACTTATCATAATAACAAAGGCCTAGAAATTAAATTTCATAATTTTTAGAGTTTATTTTATAGGTAAACAAAAATACAAAAGATATTCACTTTAAAATAAAAAAATTGTTAAAATGAGCTTAAGAGCAATATTAGTGAAAACTCTAGAATATATAAGTATTATTAAGTATATTAAATCCTTATATGACAAAAACGTAACCAAAGATAACCCAAAACCGAAAACCCGTTAAAAACCTGAACCATTAACGTTAAACTCCAAAATTGACAAAACAACTTAAGACACAAAGATTCCAGTGACTAATAGTTTATTAATGACTAAAAAAATATAAAACTAAATATTTATAGTTATAAAGTATTCTAGAGGATTTTACAAAGTATATTATTATTATATAAAATAACTATCGGTTCAATAATTAGAAAAATCATAAAATGAATATATAATCCTTGATATCATGAAATTGATATTATTCTAGTAGCATAATTTACAACTTAACATAAAAATTAAAGTTAATAAAAACCCATGGATTAAAACTTACATCACAAACATACCCGAATTGTGATACGGTACACGTTTAAAAACACAATAAGTAACTTACCAATCCCATAGCCATAACTCTAACACTATAAAGTCCAATCATTACTAAAATGAGTTATAATTAAGATATAATCATCATTCGAACCACTCAACGACCTCAAAATAAGAAATCCCTAGATATAACTTCATAAAACACTCTAACCGAAAACAAGCTCTTGAAACCGTTAAGCATAATCAATTGACATAAAAACTATCTTATTTCAGTAGCCTAATCCACTTAAAACCATAAAAGTCATCATAAGTAATTATAGTGCAAAAACCCAAACTTTATGGTTAAAAATGTCAATCTAGCAAAGTTGAAGGACCAAACTTACCAACTATTGAAACCATACTATTTTGAAACCATATCACACTCATAAGAATAATTATAATCTTAAATTATAAGGTATTGACCCAATCTTAAGCAAAACACAAGTTATGGACTCGAAAACTCAAAAGACCTAAAATAAGATTACACATGTGTTACATAAAACGTCAAGCCATATATGACAAATACAAAACAAGAGGGTTGAACTCAAGAGATCACTTAATAATGTACTAACTCATTTGAAATAAACATAGGAACCCTCCCGGTTGGTAGCATCCAAACCCTTCAAGTCAACCATGCGATCAGACCCATAGGTGAGTCTCATGAACCCCCTTTTTTACTTTAAAACTTTTGGGGTGAAATACATACTCGTTGGTTATTATTTTATGGTGCAATACTACCTGATCTTGTCCCCAAACAGAGCACAATCATTAACTCCATTAGGAGCCGCGCGATTTATGGATAGTACTATTTGGGGATCCCCCGCACATAATGGGCCCTTTATGCAGGGAAACCCCGCATTGAGATTCAATAATTGTTGTGTCACAAATTAATGCAACTTAACCGTTCTTAGCAGGGCACACTTAAACCCAACAATCTAGTGGTAACAGGTTAGGGGACATTTTAGCACTCGGGCGGGAAAGTCCAGGTCAGGATTGATTGTGATACGTTCTATAGTGTGCCATCAATATCGGATTATGGTAAATCTATTGAATATTGTATCTGTCATGAAGGTAACATGTCTTAAACTCTGCTCAAATTCAAAATTACATAAATTCTTGAGACTACTAGATTCTTACATGTTAGAGCATTTCAACCCATCCCTCATCTTAGTCCCTATCCTTAGACGTTAGAACGTTAGAAAAATCATCAGAACATTCTCTTCATCTCATTGCTCATTCACATACACTATCCGTACTTTTTAGAAAAACAGTCTCATCCTTTAAATACAAGGACTTACTATTTATCTCTCATATCTTTTTTTAATATCATTTATAAGTAGACGTAAATGAAAGAAAGAAAAATAATATTATAAACAATAAATAAGTATAAATATGATAAATGAGACATGTGAGTTTTAAGAAAAAATGTAGGTAGATTTAGAAAATAGTGTTTTTTTGTAAAGAGTTAATTACACAGATAGTGGTAATGGTTTACCCAAAGTAATAGATTTGCGTACTAACTTTTTTGAGTAACAAGTTAGAGTTTGATGGTTTTGCTTTTTGTCGCATCATTGGGTATTAAGCTAACACCCGTTTGTTTTTAACGGATTACCCCATCACGTGCAAAAACATGAGGGTAATATGATCAATTCCGAATACAATTTAAATATATATTTTTAAAAACCATCTTATCATCATTTATAGGTTAAATATAGAGTTAATTACACAAACATCACGTCCTTCATCTACTTCCATCTTTAAGATCCAACAAGCTTCAAGTACCAATGATGTTGTGTAAATGTGAAAGATTAGCTGTAATAAAAACCTTTTGGATTAACAATAACCTTAGACGACGCTTCTATTCTAGCCCACAATTGGTAAATTCTTTTAAAACATCAAGTTCTTCTAAACCATCGATTTCATCTTTATTTGCTTCTATCGTCTAACCTGTTTTATTATTTTTACTTTTTTCGCGGGGAATCAACTGTTTATATAATTATATTTCATAAAATATACTTTTATCCCCCTTAACTCTTAAATCTTAACGTAAAAGGACAATCTAGTCCTACATAAATGTGTACAGTACAAATTATAAACTGTTTGTAAAGCTATTGTCACCAATAAAAAGGCTAAATACTTGCTCAAACCATATCAGTTTGTAATTACTAGGCGGGTGACCACGTGATGCCTCTAGGAACACATAACAACAATGCAGACACTGATAAAGCGCGTAGTCACGTAATGGTGTATAATCACATAACATGTTAATTCTTAGACAATACTTGAATAAAAAGATCTACAACAATCGCTTTTATGATGTAATTATTTTTATATCTATGTATGAAAGTGTGAAGACCATATGATAAGTTTTTTAAATTAGAAAAATAAACTATAGCATTACCATATTCAAATTAAAGATAACAATTTTTATAGCGGTTTTTTTAATATTAACGTATGTAAAAGTTATGAGTATCTAAACAACCATGGTGGTTGTTATATTATCGTGGTCATCGTCTTCGTCGTCGTTGTTGTTGTCGTTTTGTTGTTGTTGTTGTTGTTGTTGTTGCTACTGCTACTTCTATTGTTGTTATGACTGTTGTAGTAGTAGTAGTAGTAGTAGTAGTAGTAGTTGTTGTTGCTATGTTGTTGTTGTTGTTGTTCTTATTGTTTTTGTTTTTGTTGTTGTTGCTGTTTGTTGGTGTTGTTGTTATTTGTTGGTGTTGTTGTTTTTGTTGGTGTTGTTGTTGCTACTGTTGCTGTTGTTGTTGTTGTTGTTACTACTGCAACTATTGGTGGTGCTGTTGCTGCTACTGCTAAACTGCTACTATTTTATAACACATGTACTTTAAACGATTGTGCGATATATATATATATATATATATATATATATATATATATATATATAAGACTTGTAATCACATAAAATTTTAAACTTTATGTTGTTAGAAAAAAACTCTTAAACTTTTTATAAAATACTTTTGTACCCTACTCATATGTATTATAATATAGTGATATACATTTGAATACTCCTATAATATAATAGGAATATAAAATCAATGGTTATTTCTAAGGGTAGGGTTATAGTAAAAAACAATTTAATCTAAAAAGTCTAAAATGGACGGCGGACTTATCATCCTTCTATTGTTTTAAAAAGGGAAGACATTTTACTCATTATGTCAAATACGTCAGCTTATTATGTCTAACACATTCATTGTGTCAAATAGTAGTTTATTGTATCATATATTTTACATCATTTGTTATATGTTTTCATTATTGTGTTTTACCTTTTAGAACATTTTGTATTATTTTTATTATTATTTCTATAGCTTATATAATTTGTTATCTATCATAATATTTTACAATTGAAAGTGTATAATAATGTTTTTTTATCAGTGTATTTTTAAAACTCATAGTATTTAAGTTAACACAATGTTTTATTTTTGTTATTATTTTTATATATTATAAACTTGTTATTTATTATTATGCTTTATAAATAGAAGTAGTTAATGATATTATTTTATTAATGTGTTTTTCAAAATTCATAATGTTCAAGATAACACAAAACGACGATGAGACATTTTATCATTGTGTTTTATGTTTATATCATTTGTGTTATTTTGTTATTGTTTTTAATGTATTATATATTTAGTTGTTAAATTATTATTATGTATTACATACTAGAAATACACAACAATGTTATTTTATCATTATAATATTTTACATTCATCATTTTAGAAAAATACAAATAGTATTTAGAAAAACACAATAACTAACATAAAGACATAATGAACTGTACTCAAAATAGAATGACGAGTAGAAATCATATGAGCTTAAAAACACTGATAATGTACTTGTTTTAAAGATAAAAATACTCTTTTTAATGGTGTAATTTTTATAAAAAAAATACCATATATAAAAGTTACAAAAATTTAAAAAAATAAAAGAATTTAAAAAAAATCAACCAAAGTGGTTATGCCTATTTCTAAAATACAAAAGTGGCTATGAACGTTTGATCTTAACCATTGATTATTGAGATGATTAATAATACTCATTACACTTTGTAATTTAAAGGGCTTTTTTATTTGAACCCTTTTTTATTTTTAAAATACAAAAAAATTAAACTACATTTCTTTTCATATATTCATTTAGTTTTAACCAAACGATTTATATTAAAGAAAAAGAGGACCTTACATACTACGGTGATAACAAATTTAAATGCTATTTTTCTCAAAGAATTAAAATACAGTGATAAGAAAATGTTTATAATCAAATAATAACAGGCTTTATTATATTAGTGGTTTTCTTTTATTTAAGTCGATCATAAAATTATTAATATATTTAAGAAGAAAGTGTAGATCTCAAAGAGGTTTTGCATTGATGAATGGAAATGGGTTCCATACTTCCATGTGCAAATAGCTTGTTGCAAGGATCATTCACATAGTAGTCATACGAATAAAATTTTGAAATTAACGATAACATAATGTTTATAATAATTCCGGTCAAAAACTTTACTTCTATCCGGCTTGTATATTTTATCATCCATATTGATCTTTAAAGACTTATGAGTGGATGTTGACCGTGAGTTTCGACGGTTTTGTTTTAATTAAATTTATATTGAAGTATGGATAGAAATTAACGTATCGCAGTGGTTTATTTGAAATTACATGTCATGAAAAAAATATATTTGATCCGTTCAGGCAACTAGGTTTCATATAAATATATATATAAAATGATGTAACTATAAACAAGTCAAAATGGTATTTTTGATATTTAATAAAAATATTACGTTAGTGTGGAATATTTTAAAATATATTAAATTTGATCCAGATCGGTTTTAAATAAAATTTATATATAAAATTTAGATATGAATAAAACGTCACATCGATGTATTCAGAATTAACAAAAGAAAAGAAGAATAAAAAATAAAGAAAAAAACTAACAATAATCAAAATAGTTAAATGAAACCTCATAAACACATAGTTTTATTAAGTCTTATTATATTTGATATTATTAAACACTGGTAAGTTTATATATAAACTTAACTAAAATAGACTTTTGTATTTTATTTCATTTAATGTGGTAGTTTAGTTTTAAGTAATGTATTAAGTTCTCTGATTAATTATAGCAAGTTTGTTAAACTTTACAGCAACTTGCAATAAACAATAACTACTAATAGATATTAGTAAATAAAACTTCCAAAAATACGTTTATTTCCCAATAGTCTTCTTTCAACTAAAATATTCATTGCATTAAAATGAATCTATAACATTACAATAAATGTGTGTAGGTCAACCAAAATAATCAATAAATATACTACATACAGGATCCAACCCGGAAACTCGAGCTTAAAACTGCCAAGCCAAAGACTTTACTTGGTTAAAATTTGTTAACAAAAGAACTTCATATAAAAAGAAAAAAATTAAAAAATACTGTAACTACCAGCATTGTACTTAAAATGAATCTATAATATTATAAAGAATTTATGTAGAACAACCAAAAAATAAATTACTACATTTGCTACCAGCACGATCGAACACAGCACCCTCGATATGAGGCTAAAGCTCAGATTCCACCAAGCCAAAGGCTTTTCTTGGTAAAAATTTGTTAACAAACAAAGTTAACATAGAAAGATTAAACAAAAAAGGAATTACTATAGTCACCGATGTTATACTTTTTATTTTCTAACGGTCAAGTTAAGTTAGTTTAATTGTTAGTAACTTATTAATACCAAGTTAGTAAATACGTCCATGTCATGGATTAAACCCACGATCTTCAAGAGAAGCAAAACTTCACACCTCCCCCTTGAATCATTAAACCAAGGAATCATTAGCACCGATGTTATACTTAAGATAAATCTATAATATTGTAATTAATGTGTGTAGGTCAACCAAAAAAAATTATAATATCTCCTACTTGAAGAATCGAACCCGAAAAACTTGATATGAGGATAGAGCTCAGACACCATCAAGTGAAAGGCTTTACTCGGTTAAGATTTGTTAACAAAGTTTAACATAGAAAGAAAAGATTAGAAAAATAGAGCCATCTACATTATACTCAGAATGAATCTATAATATTATATTTAATGTATGTAGGGCAACCAAAAAGAAATTAATACATCTGCAACCTGCAGGATCAACTTGAAAACCGTGATATGATGCTAGACCACCAAGCAATAGACTAAACTTGGTTAAAAATATTTAAAAAAATATGGTTCTGTAGCCATCTATATTGTATTTTAACGGGTGTGTATTTTTTTTAAAATAAAATTACAGAAAACATCTTTTAGGTTTATAAAAAATTACAGATATTATTCTTTATTTTCAAAAAGTACTCTAATCATCCTTTATGTATACTTTTCATAACAGATTACGTCCTTTATACTAACGGACGTTAATTTTCTCCGTTAAATCAATGACATTTTAATATTTCTACCCCTTAAAGAACTATTTTTGAAACTTTAAACTTAATTGAAAGGACATTTTTCGTAATTAGCTTTTATTTCAAATTTGTTATACATATAATTTTTTTAAATTATTTTCGTCTAATAAAGATATACAAGTAACATATATTATACAAATTAACAAATTTTATCATAACTTTTAATAATATAAATTATAATTAGTTAATAATTATTTATTAACTAATTTGAATTTATATTATTAAATTTGTATTAATATTATCATGTTAAATATAAAATTTAGACACAGAACAACTTTTTATTAATTTAAAAAATATTATATATATTACTAATTATCAAATACATTGTGCATCATGATTTGCCTTACCTTTAGTGGTTGTATCCACTTTTGTTTTTTTTATCTATATTTTTTTTTACTTTTAACCCTAATTCTTTTACATCGTTTACAATTGTACCATTATAATTTTTCACTTTTAACTTTGGTTGCTTATACTTTTCATCTTTTATGAACTTTTCGTTTTACACTTCAGAGTTAACAATCCGTAACATGCGTGTGTGATTCCATATTTTTATGCCTATTTTTTCAGTTTATTAGCCACGTCAAAACGAGCAGGTCCTAGATCGACTTAGTTATTGTTTTTAATGTTCTAACGTTTCACGTGCGTAGTTCAATGTTTTTACTTCTATTTTTCGTTTGTTTTCATTTTTTCATTTTTACTTAAAACTAGAATATATCTTTAATTAAAAAAGACACAGGAGGAATGGTTCATGAAATTTAGTTAAAACTTAATTAAAAAACTAATTATATGTGACCCTCTCTGTTTATCACTATTATATCTTAGATTAGAAAAAAGTTTAAGGTAATAATCTATAATTATATAAAAATATCATGTAAAAAATATTAAAGGTAAAGAATATAGGGCTAAGGGAGTAAGTATAAAAATAATAATACTATTTACATAATTTATATTTATATGTAAATGTTGATGAAAATAATTAAATAATATATGTTATGTTATATATAAAAATCATATATATATATATATATATATATATATATATGTATAATTGCAAGATGCATAAATTAGTTAAAAGGTAAAAGAGTTGCAGAAAACGTCCTTTATGTTTAATTACATAAATAGTCATTTAGAGGTAAAAAGATCAAATTACCATTGACTTAACATAATAACTTAACAGCAGTTAGTTTAAAGAACAAAATCTGTTATAAAAATTATACATAAAGGATGATTAGAATACTTTTAAAGATAAAGGATGATACATGTAATTTTATATAAAACTAAAGGAGGTTTTCTGTAATTTTGTCTTTTTTTTTTTTAATATGTTTACCATTAAGAGGTTAATCAATTAAATCATGATTTTCATACATAGTATGAACTAAGAGGTTATACCGTGCTTCGCCGTGGGTAAGGTCACATATCGTGGACGTTATACGTGTATGTTTGCGCTTCTCAGGCAGGTACGAAACGTAAATACGTGAAAAATAAATATTACATTGTTAATATGAATTTCGAAGCAATATTATTAAAAATTAAAAAAAGTTAGCATTGATGTGGGTAAAATCATTAAATTATTTAATTGATTTAAAACTATTAACCAAAACATAAAACTATTTAATATTTATTACCATAATAAAAGAAAGTAAAAAAGAAAACAAAAACCAGCCACAAAATAATAAAAAAACAAAACTATTAACTAAGATGTAGTCCATGTGATTTGAACATGGGTTAAGTGTGAAACAATAGAAATGTTGTATCAGTGCACCAAACAATTACATTTGTTTAGAATTGGAAAGAATTCTCTATAACATAAAAAATAAATCAGTAAAAAAAAGTGAACCAATCTAGGTAAGTTACTGCAGACGATATTAGTATTATAATATAATACTAGCTTTATTTACCAGTATGTTACAAGAAAGTGTGAGGAGTTAATTATTAAATAACATAAAATAAAAAAAATCAAGTGTGTTATATATTAAATAAGACATAACAACTTTTGATTATAAGGTCACAAATGAGCAAAAACATCTTTGTAAACTACATTTGTAGTAACATTAGTAGGTTTACACTCATTATCTAAAGCTAAAA
Source organism: Flaveria sonorensis (assembly GCA_025506505.1). NCBI lineage: Eukaryota > Viridiplantae > Streptophyta > Magnoliopsida > Asterales > Asteraceae > Flaveria > Flaveria sonorensis. Next base: position 30,674,062 of record CM046436.1, on the reverse strand, counting down.
GTTTCAATCCATCTTTACTCTAACTTGTGACAAGATATCATAAAGCTGATCATACGTAATGCAGAATTAATATTTCAGATTCAATGAGCATGGATCTTAAGATTCATCATGTTCAGATCTGAAAATTCAAAATTAAGATGGATGGATGTGTGTGAATCAAAGAATACAAGAAGCAGATGATAATAAGTATATGATTTCATTGATGTTGATGAACAAATTACAACGAAAATCAATACAAAGATGGATTAAGATCAAACCTCCCAAAAGAGAGGATTTATCATTGGGTGGTGATTCACACCATCAGAAACACACACACAAGAATCACTCTTGAACCACACATAAACCACACTAGTAAAATTACACAAGTGGGTCTATTTATACTATTATTACATCAAAGACCTAATTTTAATTTTTCTTCTTGTCTTGATGTTGACTTTGTCTTGTATTTGTTTTCTTCTATTTATCAACTTGGTCTCTAAACTCGTACAATGAGATATTCAGTCGGCTCTGATTATCATTTGGTAAGCTTCAGTTTATTCAATTGTTGAACCCAACAATACTCCCCTTAACTGATGCTTGCCAAACTCTAACTTTGAAGATATTCTATATCACATGTCTTCTTGATCAACTGATGTTCTTACACAGTTTAATGTAGTTCTCCCCCTCAGATTAAGCTTCTCCTAAAATATTTCTGACAAAGGATAGAATCTCTTTGAGAATACTTAGCGCATTGGATATGGGTCGTACCACTTTTGGATTACTGTTCATATCACACACAAAGGATTAGAATGTATTAGGCATATGATGAGGCTTTGAACTTCAATAAACAACATCAGAAACATAAATCAATCTTGAAAAACACTTCCACTCTTTGAATCTCTGAAATAACTTGATAATAGATGGTTCTAAGTATTTTAGAATGAGTTTCTGATAGTTGTGCAAATCCCTAAATGAATCGGTGATTATGTGACCAAAGTGATTTCTTCATTTCTTTTGAATGCTCAAAATGGATGTGCCTGTTGGTTGCTGTAACACCCGAAAAATTTTAAAAGACGAGAAAGAAGGAATAAATGTGTATAAAAGAAAGAAAACACAATTTAACCCAAGTTGAGGGGCTAAATGTGTCAAAAGGAAAAAAAAGAATAAAAGTGGGTGCATAAAGTAGGCATGGCCGCCCACACCTTTCTGCATATTTTCTTTTCACCGGATTGAAAAGAGAGAAAGCAGAGAAGAGCCTCGGTTTTAGAGAGAAGGAAGAAGAAGAATTCGAATTCAAGGTAAGAATTCATCATTTTAAGTTGTTCTTGGCCGGCCTATGCCTCGGTTGCATGCTTCTGTGTGTTTGTTGTGTTCGGGTGTGTGTTTTTAGTGGGTTTCTAGGCGGTTGAACTCATAGTGCAAACGGGTTTGAAGGAAGTCATACTCGAAGGCTGCTAAGGTGAGTTCTAGATCCCTGGTTTCTATGTTTTAAACCTGTTTTGGGGCTGGAAATGCATGTAACTAACTTTTTAATATGTCCAGTATTTTGTACCGTATGTTTGGCCCTGTTCTTTGAGTGGGTGTGTTAGGGCCTGCATGTTTTACTCGGTTTATGTGGTTGTATGCTTGTTCTAAGTGATTAGCATGCTAGATCGGTGTGATGAATGTATAAAGATGAGGATTCGGAACTGATTATAGTGTAAGATGCGGTTTCAGGTTAGTTGATCATCCGCATTAAGTTTGAATATTTGCCTACGTGTTGTTCATCCGCATTTGATGAACACATCGAGTATTTTGATCACCCGCATTTGCTAAGTGTTCATCCGCATTTGTTGTATGTTCATCCGCATTTGTTTTGTCCATGCGCATTTGCTTCAGTCATCCGCATTTGGTTCATGCGCACTTCATTGGACGGAATATTTTCTGAAAACCTTCATGTGCTTTATGCATGCGTATTCGCTACAGTGTTCATGCGCATTTCTTTGGGACACTAAGAATATTTTCTGAGGTGTTCATTCGCATTTGGTTACTCATCCGCATTTGTTTATTCTTCCGCATTTGTCTGTTCATTCGCATTTGTTTGCTCATCCGCATTTCTTTAAGGGGACAAAATGTTCTGAGATTTTGGGATGTAGAGCTTAAGTGTTAAGAAAGGAGGTTTTATGGGGAACTATGCTTGTTTACGATTTGCATGCTTTGTATGCTGTTGTGATGACGTTGTTCCATGTTATGTTTATGTCGTGACCTTACGTGGTGTGACGTATGTATATGCTTATGTAAAGTAGTACTTAACGAAAGTGGAAGATAACTAAAGAGAAGTAAGAATGAATACATGCATTAATGAACGAACTGAAGTAGGAAAAGACTTGCAAGCACTGAAGGGAGGTTCACACGTAATGAAGGGTGTCAGCTCAATGGTGTGTGGGTTAGCTACCCCAGAAGTATGCACACTGGGGTCTAGTCTTTGTGACTGACCATACGTATGGGACCATTGTCGCTTACCCCGGTGCTGGGCCCGCCTTGTGCATGATGTTTGAAGTCTATTTATAGTCTTCGGTCTAGTACCCGCCTTGTGCATGATGTTTGGGGTATAGCACATGGCATTGGCCCAATTGATGATACCCCGGTGCTGGGCCCGCCTCGGGCATGATGTTTGAAGTCTATTTATAGTCTTCGGTCCAGTACCCGCCTTGTGCATGATGTTTGGGGTATTGCTCAAGGCATTAGCCTGGAGCATAGAGAAGTGAAAGTAATAATGATCGAATGAAATATACGATAAGAAAGAGAATGAATGAATGTAAGTTGAAGATGATGAAAGATAATAATGAGATTATCTATTTGTACGTATGATGTATGATCGCTTACGAAAGTAAAGTACGGTTTTAAACAAAAGAAAGGTATTTTATTTATAAAACTAGAACTCACTCAGCAACGCTGACTTTTATGTATTTTCCAGTTGGCAGGTAATGTTGCTGAGGATGGCACGGGGCAGCTACTTGGCATTTTTGGGATGACATTCATTGTTTAAATTATGACGTTTTGCATTGTAATGCGAACAAATAATATTTTGTAACGATTATGAATGTTGTATTATTTTGCAAAAGCAATGAATGAAATGGTTTAAAATTATTCCGCTGCAATGTTTTAGAAGTTGTAAATGAAAATTATATGTTTCATGTTTTTATGTGCAATGATTGACCAGTTGTAAGCGTCCCGGGAACGGGGCCTTACAAGTTGGTATCAGAGCCAAAGTTTAAGTGAAACTGGTTAAAATTTTCAAAAGAAACCTAATCTTAAACTGAGAATGGGACAAAGGGAAGGGATGCCAGTCCAAGTAGCTACGTGCCATCAGGTATTTTCTTAATGTTAACCGGTATTACGTGCGCATGTTATGTGATTTATGTGCTTCTTAGTAGATTTAGATACTGATGTAGTCAGGATAGGAAATGCTTGGGGTATGAAAAGTAAAGTAAGTGGCTAATCACAACTGGCCACTGTAATTAGGGACTTACTATAATTGACATAAACTGAGTTGTTACCTTCAATGACCGTGTTGGTGTTTGAATCTTATAGCATGTTAGAGGATGGCCGGTGGTAGATCCTCAAAGGCTTCTCGAGGTGGAGGTTGTGGTGGACGTGGAGCTAGACCGCGTGTCACGAGAAGTATGGCTAGGGCTGCCGAAATGGCACCCAAGAGCCTGATATCCATCACCCGGAAGGTGGTGATAATAGTGCTAATCTAAGAACCGCATTAAAAGAAGCGGTTGTTGAGGGGGCTCAACAGTCATGCATACGATTCTGCCATCTATAATGACTGGGTAATTAGAGTGGTGAGGGAGAGGCCGTAGTTGAGGTGAACAAGAAGGGTGGTAGAGACCGAACTGGAATGGAAAGCGGTTTGGATGTGGCGGGGCCGCTCCAAACAACAAGGCTACGAGGGCGGATGACCAGCGTGTGGTCACATCCAGAGTGGGGGTGAAGAGTTGTGGTAAATGCAGAGGAAGCATACAGGAGAGTGTAGGTGGGGATCAAACCTCTGTTTCAAATGTGGGAGGCCCGGTCATGTGGCAAGGGAGTGTGGGGTGATACGGTGCTATAACTACGATGGAGAGGGTCACTTGAGCAGGGACTACAAGAAGGCAAGGGCTGAGAGCTCAGAAGCAAAGAAGAAGGCCATAATGAATGGCAGAGGGAGAGCGCAGAGCCTTCAAGATGACTCAGGAAGAGGCTAGGACGGACCCCGATGTTGTGTCAGGTCGTTTCTAGTAAACCAAACTCTTGCTTCTGTGTTATTTGATTCCGGTGCTAGTAAGAGCTTTATTTCTGCTGCCTTTTGTGCTAAGTTGCCTTTAAGGAGTAGGAGCATTGACGAGCCCTTCGATGTAGAAACTGCCATAGGTAAGTCTACCAGGATTTCTGAGATGATGGAAGGCTGTGTCATAGAAGTAGAAGGTCATAAATTTCCTGTTAGACCATTCGTGATGACCTTAGGCGGTTTCGACGTAGTCCTAGGAATGGACTGGTTAGCGGCCTACGAGGCGAATATCGTATGTCGCAAGAAGATGATTGGACTGACAGCGCCTGACGGGAGTTCGGTGATGATTTACGGTGATCGAGTTACTACGATTCCGAAGGTGATTTCAATGGCGGTGGCGGGAAGGTGTATGAGGTATGGATGTAGTGCCTACTTGGCCTACGTAAAGGATGTTGATACGCCAACACCACAATTGTCTGATGTACCGGTTGTGTGTGACTTCCCAGACGTGTTCCCAGAAGATTTACCAGGTGTGCCGCCAGACCGTGAGATTGAGTTCCAGATCGATCTGATACCCGGTGCCCAACCTGTTGCTAAGGCGTCGTATCGGTTAGCCCCCTCTGAGCTGAAGAAATTGATGGAGCAACTGCAAGAGTTGCTTGATAAGGGGTTCATTAGACCGAGTATCTCTCCATGGGGTGCCCCGGTTTTGTTTGTAAAGAAGAAGGACGTAGTATGAGATGTGTATTGACTACCGCGAGCTGACCAAGTTGACCCTAAGGATGTGAAGTTTGTTTGGGGTCAAGAGAAAGAGAAGGCTTTCGAAGAGTTGAAGACGAGGTTGACTCAAGCTCCTGTCTTATCATTACCCGAAGGGAGCGAGGATTTGGTGGTTTATTTAGATGCTTCTTACTCAGGATTGGGTTGCGTACTGATGCATCGAGGAAAGGTTATATTTTACGCATCCCGACAATTGAAGGTTCATGAGGTTAATTACCCTACTCATGATTTAGAGCTAGCAGCTGTGGTCTTTGCAATAAAAATTTGGAGGCACTACCTGTATGGGACGAAGTGCACCATTTTCACCGACCACAAGAGCTTGAAGTACTTCTTCGAGCAGAAGGATTTGAACATGAGGCAAAGGAGATGGTTGGAACTGATAAAGGATTATGATTGTGAAATCCATTACCATCTGGGCAAAGCCAACGTAGTGGCGGATGCCCTTAGCCGAAAGGAGAGGCCTGAACCAATCCGGGTGAAGGATTACCAATTGGTTTTAACCTCCGATGTGATGAAGAAGGTAAGGAGTTTCAAGATGAGGCTTGAAGGAAGATCATCTTAACTCTGAAAGGATGAGAGGTCTAGTCGCGGAATTGGGTGAAAACACTCTCGGTGTTAGAACCCGATTCGGACGAATGTGGATTCCTCGTTATGGGGATCTACATGGGAAGATCATGGACGAAGCCCATAAGAATCGATACTCCATTCATCCTGGTGCCACGAAAATGTATCAGGATATGAAGAAAGATTATTGGTGGCCGGGTATGAAGCGTGACGTAGTGGAGTACGTGAGTAAGTGCCTTACTTGCTTGTAAGTGAAGGCGGAGCATCAGAAGCCATACGGTAAGATCCAACCTTTGGATATACCTGAGTGAAAGTGGGAGCATATCACCATGGACTTTATCACGAAGCCACTGTGTACCGTGAAGGGGTACGATGCCATATGGGTGATAGTCGACCATCTGACGAAGAGTGCTCACTTCCTACCGATCCAAGAGACGTATTCATCTGAGAAGTTAGCGGATCTATTCATTAGGGAGGTTGTAACTCGTCACGGTGTGCCGGTGTCTATTGTTTCTGATCGTGACACTCGATTTACATCTAAGTTCTAGAAGAGATTTCATGATGCAATGGGGACGAGGTTACACATCAGCACGGCTTATCATCCACAGCGGATGGTCAGTCGGAGAGAACCATTCAGACACTAGAAGATATGCTTCGGGCATGCGTCATTGACTTTGGAGGAAGTTGGGATGACCACTTACCGTTATCGGAGTTCTCATACAATAACAGTTATCATGCCAGTATTGGTATGCCCCTTATGAGATGCTATACGGTAGGAGATGTAGAACACCCGGTTGTTGGGGTGATATTGGTCAGAAGGAGTTGGAAAGTATTGAGGTGATTGAGGCTACGACTGAGAAGCTTGAAAAGATCAAAGCCTTTATGAAGGCAGCTAAGGATAGACAGAAGTCATATGCCGACAGGAGAAGCAGACCGATTGAGTTCAAGGTGGGTGGTAGAGTTATGTTGAAGGTCTCACCTTGGAAAGGTATCATTCGGTTCAGGAAGAGGGGAAAGTTGAGCCCGAGATACATAGGGCCTTTCTGAATTATTGCTCGAGTAGGAGGGGTGGCCTATAGGTTTGAGTTACCCGATGAGTTAAGTGGAATTCACCCGACATTCCATGTATCTCATCTGCGGAAGTGTTTAGCCGACTAGGATATGGTTGTACCACTAGAGGATATCGAAGTTGATGAAAGGCTCAATTATATGGAGCAACCAGTGACAATCATTGATCGCAAGGAGAAAAGGTTAAGGAATAAAGTGGTTCCCCTGGTGCGTGCACAGTGGAAGCACAGGAAGGGATCCGAGTCTACGTGGGAGACTGAAGAAGAGATGAGGCAGTATTACCCACATCTGTTCGAGGAATAACAGGTTTCGGGGACGAAACCTATATAAGGGGGGTGGACTTGTAACACCCGAAAAATTTTAAAAGACGAGAAAGAAGGAATAAATGTGTATAAAAGAAAGAAAACATAATTTAACCCAAGTTGAGGGGCTAAATGTGTCAAAAGGACAAAAGAATAAAAGTGGGTGCATAAAGTGGGCATGGCCGCCCACACCTTCTCTGCATATTTTCTTTTCACCGGATTGTAGAGAGAGAAAGCAGAGAAGAGCCTCGGTTTTAGAGAGAAGGAGAAGAAGAATTCGAATTCAAGGTAAGAATTCATCATTTTAAGTTGTTCTTGGCCGGCCTATGCCTCGGTTGGATGCTTATGTGTGTTTGTTGTGTTCGGGTGTGTGTTTTTGGTGGGTTCTAGGCGGTTGAACTCATAGTGCAAACGGGTTTGAAGGAAGTCATACTCGAAGGCTGCTAAGGTGAGTTCTAGATCCCTGGTTTCTATGTTTTTAAACCTGTTTTGGGGCTGGAAATGCATGTAACTAACTTTTTAATATGTCCAGTATTTTGTACCGTATGTTTGGCCCTGTTCTTTGAGTGGGTGTGTTGGGGCCTGCATGTTTTACTCGTTTATGTGGTTGTATGCTTGTTCTAAGTGATTAGCATGCTAGATCGGTGTGATGAATGTATAAAGATGAGGATTCGGAACTGATTATAGTGTAAGATGCGGTTTCAGGTTAGTTGATCATCCGCATTAAGTTTGAATATTTGCCTAAGTGTTGTTCATCCGCATTTGATGAACACATCAAGTATTTTGATCACCCGCATTTGCTAAGTGTTCATCCGCATTTGTTGTATGTTCATCCGCATTTGTTTTGTCCATGCGCATTTGCTTCAGTCATCCGCATTTGGTTCATGCGCACTTCATTGGACGGAATATTTTCTGAAAACCTTTATGTGCTTTATGCATGCGTATTCGCTACAGTGTTCATGCGCATTTCTTTGGGACACTTAGAATATTTTCTGAGGTGTTCATCCGCATTTGGTTACTCATCCGCATTTGGTTATTCATCCGCATTTGTCTGTTCATTCGCATTTGTTTGCTCATCCGCATTTCTTTAAGGGGACAGAATGTTCTGAGATTTTGGGATGTAGAGCTTAAGTGTTAAGAAAGGAGGTTTTATGGGGAACTATGCTTGTTTACAATTTGCATGCTTTGTATGCTGTTGTGATGACGTTGTTCCATGTTATGTTTATGTCGTGACCTTACGTGGTGTGACGTATGTATATGCTTATGTAAAGTAGTACTTAACGAAAGTGGAAGATAACTAAAGAGAAGTAAGAATGAATACATGCATTAATGAACGAACTGAAGTAGGAAAGTCTTGCAAGCACTGAAGGGAGGTTCGAACCCAATGAAGGGTGTCAGCTCAACGGTGTGTGGGTTAGCAACCCTAGAAGTATGCACACTGGGGTCTAGTCTTTGTGACTGACCATACGTATGGGACCATTGTCGCTTACCCCGATGCTGGGCCTGCCTTGTGCATGATGTTTGAAGTCTATTTATAGTCTTCGGTCCAGTACCCGCCCTGTGCATGATGTTTGGGGTATAGCACATGACATTAGCCCAATTGATGATACCCCGATGCTGGGCCTGCCTCGGGCATGATGTTTGAAGTCTATTTATAGTCTTCGGTCTAGTACCCGCCTTGTGCATGATGTTTGGGGTATAGCTCGAGGCATTAGCCTGGAGCATACAGAAGTGAAAGTAATAATGATCGAATGAAATATACGATAAGAAAGAATGAATGAATGCAAGTTGAAGATGATGAAAGATAATATGAGATTATCTATTTGTACGTATGATGTATGATCGCTTACGAAAGTAAAGTACGGTTTTAAACAAAGAAAGGTATTTTATTTATAAAACTAGAACTCACTCAGCAACGCTGACTTTTATGTATTTTCCAGTTGGCAGGTAATGTTGCTGAGGATGGCACGGGCAGCTACTTGGCATTTTTGGGATGGCATTCATTGTTTAAATTATGACGTTTTGCATTGTAATGTGAACAAACAATATTTTGTAACGATTATGAATGTTGTATTATTTTGCAAAAGCAATGAATGAAATGGTTTAAAATTATTCCGCTGTAATGTTTTAGAAGTAGTAAATGAAAATTATATGTTTCATGTTTTTATGTACAATGATTAACCAGCTGTAAGCGTCCCGGGAACGGGGCCTTACAGTTGTAATCATCCGCATTCATTTTGTTTCTTTCTTTTCTTGTTTGTTGTTGCTATCTGTTCATCATCTGTTCATCATTTCTGTTGTTGGATGAATTGCATTTGAATTCACTGCTTGTTGAGTGGATTGTTAACTCATCCGCATTAGATGAGTGGTACATCCGCATTTGTTTAATGATTTGAATCTGTATCTTTGTTTGAACATCCGCATTTCATGACAAGACATCCGTACTTCATGCTAACTCATCCATATTTGTGACAACACTTACATTTGTGACCACATCCGCATTTGGGGCAACACATCCAAATTTGGTTGCCAATACATCCGCATTAGTTGCTTAAACATCCGCATTGGATGTTATCACAACCTCATTTGTTGCTTAACACCAACATTTTGTGCTTCACATCCGTATTCGTTGATCATACATCCGCATTTGAAGTTCCACATCCGCATTTCTTTTGTAATACATCCGCATTTCTTCAAAGAAATGTGGATGTTTTGCTTGTCATCCGCCTTTGTTCGTTTGGAGGCAATGAACATCCGCATTAGTTGAATACACATCCGCATTTGTTGAAGAAATGCGGATGTGTAACATGTCATCCGCATTTGACACTTAACCAAATGTGAGTTCTTTTTCTCTGATCTGAACGTCCCAATTTGAGCTTCAATCTGAATCAGATTCAATATCTTGTAGAATGATTCATGAATCATCTTCAAAAGCATGTAAATTGGTTTGGATTTGTGAAAGATTGATCTAATTCTTACGAACACATTGATTTGTTGATTTTCTTCGAAGTGCAGCAGGTTCGATCTCATGTTCTTCTTGTATTTGATTGGGATCTGATTCAGTTGCATATAATTTTGAAGTGATAATCTGTTGAATGTTTTATCAACTTCAAATCGTACCATATTTGAACAGATTTCTTGATTTTTGTTGATTTTGCTGATGAACAGGTGAGGATTTAGATGAACAGAGACATTGTTCTTCATTTTTCTTATTTTCTTCTTTATTCTAAACATCATTAAGGATGAAATCAGATCTGAAAAATACATGAACCCAGCAACCAACAGCTCTGATACCATTTTGCTGAATTAATATTTCAGATTCAATGAGCGTGGATCTTAGGATTCATCATGTTCAGATCTGAAAATTCAAATTAAGATGGGTGGATGTGTGTGAATCAAAGAATACAAGAAGCAGATGATAATAAGTATATGATTTCATTGATGTTGATGAACAAATTACAATGAAAATCAAATACAAAGATGGATTAAGATCAAACCCACCCAAAGGAGAGGATTTCTCCTTGGGTGGTGATTCACACCATCAGAAACACACACACTCTTGAACCACACATAAACCACACTAGCAAAATTACACAAGTGGGTCTATTTATACTATTATTACATCAAAGACCTAATTTTGATTTTTCTTCTTGTCTTGATGTTGACTTTGTCTTGTTGACTTTGTCTTGTATTTATTTTCTTCTGTTTATCAACTTGGTCTCTGAACACGTACAATGAGATCTTCAGTCGGCTCTGATTATCATTTGGTAAGCTTCAGTTTATTCAATTGTTGAACCCAATAAATATTATTCGAGATAATGGTTTAAGATGCCCATGTTCGTCAACCATTTTTTATGCAAATAATGCGTCAAAAATTATCATTTGCTATCGTAATATATATTATCACTTAATAATATTGATGCATGATCCTTCTAAATATGTAGTTACGTACTTAATTTAATTCTCAACAAAGTGTAAAGTACAATAGCGTAGTTTCGTACTTAGATTAAATTCTCAATAAAGTGTAAAGTACAATAGCTAAGGTCTCAAAGTTAAGTAACAAAATTAGGGTTTGACGAGAGTTAAAGTTTTTGAGCTTCATGTATTGGGCTATATGTTGGGAATGGTCTGCCAAGACACATATTGAATTGATGTGGCTAGTACGTTATGATCCAAGTCGGGTCATACCCAATAACAAGCTAGAGAAACACCCACAATATTTATTTTATGATATGATCATATAAATAAATATTAACACTTGAAGTATTTAGAAATTGGGTTTCTAATTATTTGCACTAGTGTTGTGAATAAATTATATGGATAATTTATTCTAGAGAGAGAGTATTTTGTATTGTTATTCAAATGGTTGAACAAACAATATAAGTCTTTTTGTTCGCATTTCTTTGTTACTCATCCGTATTTACTAATGCGGATGTGTTTTTGAGGAAATGCGGTTGAATGTTCCTATTTCGCATTTACAAATGCCGATGTGTATTTATGGAAATGCTATAGGAATTTCTTCATCTGCATTTACTAATACGGATGAGCATTTAAGGAAATGCTGATGAAACTGATCGTCCGCATTTACTAATGCGGATGTGCATTTAGGAAATGCTGATGAACTGTTTGTCCGCATTAACAAATACGGATGTGCATTTGTGGAAATACTGGGAACTACTCATCCGTATTTACAAATGCGGATGTACATTTGGGTATGCGGATGAAATTTCTTCATCCGCATTTACAAATGCGGTTAGAGGATGTTCATCCGCATTTACTAATGCAGATGAATATTAGAGAAATACGGATGGGTTAAAGGGATGGGTCCCGCCCATTTTTCTCTCTCTCTGAAAGTCAGTTTCACAAAACATGTGATATATGATTGCATTCAACCACTTTCTCTGATAACTTACAACACACACAAAAGGTGCAGATTGGTGTTCCTATTGGTGCTCTCTCTATTGGTCGAAGAGAACAGTGAACAGAACTCGTTCAAGTGAAGAAAATCCTAGCAGCCTGGTGTTTTGTTGGAAGCTTGGGGTAGACAAGCTTGAGGCCTCCTACTTTGGAAGCTGCAGTTCAAAGATTTTCTTCCTCTGACCCATTCGAGAAGTAGAATTCTAAACACCCTATGGTTGTTTGTAAGTATGGTGTTTCATATAATGATCCATTACGGGTTTTTAACAGATATATAAATTGGTTTATATATATTAACTGTAACAAGTTTTTCATTGTTCATGTGATATTTGGATATGCACTGTTAAACAATTTCAAATCAACAACAAGCTGCAAACGGTTCTTTTGGAAACATTAACATGGGTAATAAAATGGTTTTATTAAAGGTTAATGTTTTCACAATAAAATTGAGTTTTATTAAAAGAACCTTGAAAATTGGTTTCACTAGTGTACCACGCATTTGAATGCATGCAAATGTAAGGTACAAAATGTTTTGATAACTAGAATTAATGGAAACAAAATTTCTTTTAAACAAGTTTAACACCATCCTTTTATACAACACTCGAATCACTTGGGAACTATTTGTGGGATAAAGGTCACCTAACCACATTTAGGGAACTTGTGTGTTTGAGGTGGGCTTAGCATATTTATAGGATAAAGGTCACCTAACCACCTGTATGTGTAAACTCACACGTATGTGTAAGAAGGACGACTTGAGTTGGAAACCATGTGAATAGGGTCACCGAAGCATGGCGTACAATGGTGTTGATGGGATTAAACATGCCGACTAAACATAAAGATGTTTAACCAATCCCATAAACATAAAGATGAAACTGATCGTCCGCATTTACTAATGCGGATGTGCATTTAGGAAATGCTGATGAACTGTTCGTCCGCATTAACAAATGCTGATGTGCATTTGTGGAAATGCTGATGGAACTACTCATCCGCATTTACAAATGCGGATGTACACTTGGGAAATGCGGATGAAATTTCTTCATCCGCATTTACAAATGCGGTTAGAGGATGTTCATTTGCATTTACTAATGCGGATGAATATTAGAGAAATGCGGATGGGTTAAAGGGATAGGTCCTGCCCACTTTACTCTCTCTCTGAAATTCAGTTTCACAGGATATGCGATATATGATTGCATTCAACCACTCTCTCTGATAACTTACAACACACAGTGCAGATCGGTGTTCCTGTTGGTGCTCTCTCGATTGGTCGAAGAGAACAATGAACAGAACTCGTTCAAGTGAAGAAAATCCTAGTAGCCTGGTGTTTTGTTTTAAGCTCGGGGTAGACAATCTTAAGGCTTGCTACTTTGGAAGCTGCTGTTCATAGATTTTCTTCCTCTGACCCATTCGAGAGGTAGAATTCTAAACACCCTATGGTTGTTTGTAAGCATGGTTTTTCATATAACGATCCATTACGGGTTTTAACAGATATATAACTTGGTTTATATATATTAACTGTAACAAGTTTTTCATCGTAATTCCACTGCGTTTTTCATTTCATAAGGATAAAATGACTCTGATAAACTTATGAAAACCCCAACACTATAAAGTTACCTGAAAATTTGCAACTGTTATAAAGTCACTTGAAAAAACATGGAAAGCATAGAAATTAAAGAAGCAAGCACGAGACGACTTGGAAGCCTAAAGCACGATGTTAAGGAAAAATCCCTAGATCCTGCAAATCCAGATATTAAGGTGCTTGTTGGATCAAATATCCCTAAGGATATTAAACAAGAACAGGTAGATTGTCTAGGAAAAAGAATGTCAACCTTTGCATGAAAACATGAAGATATGACATGTATATGTAAAAAAATTATAACTTATAAACTTGGCATTGATAATAGTTTCAGGTCCGTCCATCAAAAGCAAAGAAATTTGCACCTAAAATAAATACAATTATACAAAAAGAAGTTAAGAAGCTACTTAAGTTTTGAATGATAGGATGGGTAAAGTTTTCAATATGGTTATAAAATATAATGATGGTATAAAAGATGAATGGAAAATGGAAGGTCTATGAGGATTTCACTGACCTTAATAAAGCCTCTCCTAAAGATCCTCTCCCCTTACCAAACATAGACTCAATGTTTGATGCCATAGAAGGCCATGGGATGCTGACCTTCAGGACGCATCCTCAGGATTCCAACAAATTCAAATGAAACCTTTTGATCAAAAGGATACTGCATTCATGACCCCAACAAGTATATATTATTATATTGTTATATTATTTGGTCTTAAAAGTATAGGTGCTACCTATCAAAAACTAGTGAATATGATGTTTAAAGAGAAACTAGGAGACATAATGGAGGTATACATACATGATAGGGTTTTTTTTTTTTTTTTTTTTTACATATTTTCCCTTCTTAAGACCTTAAATTATGTATTTCCCCAAGGCATAAAATCAATTACATATTTCCCCTTTCTAATACATATATATTATATATTTATCACTTTCACTTAATTTTACCTATAAAATGAGTATTGTATTCTGGCTTTTAGGGATTTCCACGCATTGATGTTTTGTTATTATAAGTGTTTAAAACTTTGACAATTTTGTATTCTATTTTGATAATAACTTTGATTATCATGATTATTGTTTTGGAATAAAGTTTTAAACTTTTACATTTGGAGTAGTAATTTAATTATTTTTATTTATATAGAAGACTCGAACATGAGGAAATATATGATTGATGTTTGTATGAAGAGAAATGTGTAAAACTAACTTAGTAAAAATATGGATACAATAATCAATTAATAACTAATATTAATAAAATAGTTAAATATGTAATATATATGTATTAGAAAGGGAAAATATGTAATTAATTGATTAGGTGAAGGAGACTTTGGTAGCTTTACTAGGAGCATTGCTCTCTTCTCCAAAGTATTGAGAACATAATAAGATTTGCTAACAATGAGGAATGATGCTATTAGTTATGCCTAAAAATGTGATTCTTGCCAAAAATAACAATGTACCTCATCAACTAACAAAATTGATGCATTCAATCATTTTACTTGTCTATACATGAAGTGAGGAATGGACATAGTAGGCAAGATATGTGAAGCATGAAGAGGAAAGGTGTTCATTTTAGCAATGATCGATCATTTCTCCAAATGGTTCAAAGCTGAAGTATTCGCCCAAGTTAGAGACAAGGAAGTAGCATCGTTCATCAAACGTAATATTCTAACAAGATTTAGGATCCCGTCAGGAATAGTATGTGATAATGGATCTTAGTTCTTATTAAGAGGACAACAAACTTTTATGCCAGTTGAGGAATAAAGATGATAACCTCCATTACCCTTTGTTCTCTAGGTAGATAGGACGACTACAAATAATGCAACAGACCCCAATTTCTTTAGTGTTTGGCATTAAGGTGGTAATGCCTATGAAGATGGTTATCGCTACTATAAGATCAAGTCTACAAACTTCTAAAAATAATAATGAGGCTCTTACTCGGGATCTCAAAACTATTGATGAGATTAGATATCTTTCCAAGATTCGAAGCGCAACATACCAGCATAGAATAATGAAATCCTAAGACGAAAATATGAGAATGAGAAGATTTCAGATAGGTGACATGGTGCTTATAAAGACTTTCTAAAACACTATCATTTCTAATGAAGAAAAGTTGGCACCTAAATAGGAAGGACCATACCTAATAGACTCTGAGACTGGGCCGGCCACTATAGAAGGAGAGATATACTTACGATCCTGGAATGCCATTCATCACAAAGCATATTTCATGTAAGTGAAAATTTAGAATTCACTCTAGGCTAGTATGTTTCTTGTCCATACTTTTTCAATTTCCATTATTTATTTTATTAGATTATTGACATAAGCATCGAAGGGGTGTTGGTCAAGCTAACACCCACCATCTCTAAGAATTAATGCTTTACATATTAGACTCCTAGGGATTATTACTAATGAAATTGAGACGGCGATCTCATTAAGTTTAATGTATGACAAAACTCTTCTAAAGTTTATAGGTTTTCATCTTTATAAGTTTTTAGGTTTATACACCCTGTCAGAGTGCATGAAATTCGAATATATATAGTTAAAGATAGTGGGATCATTATATGTTTTAGTAGCTAACAACCTCACTATTGTTGGCTATATGTATACCTACTTTCAATTGCTCTCTCTCTAAGTAATTTCACTTTTAATTCAGATAGATTCTTAATCGTTTGAGGATTTATGAGAAATTAATAATACATTTTACAATTTTTTTATTTGATTAATATAAGCTTTTTGAAGAGAATTTAATAGAAATCTGACTTTTGATCAAAAATTTGTTTTCTAAATAAATACTTGTTGAGGATTTAGTATCCTACAAGATACTAAAATCTACTTTTCTCAATACTTTAAGGCTTTAGTGTCTAGGAATCCTTATTTTTAATTCTAACTAATGAATACGATAAGAACCATACTACAAATGCAAAGATCAAACATACTATAATTAAAAACATGTTAGAGATACCCAAAACATGGGACTTTAAAAGTAAATTGTTCATCCTACAACCATCCAAATTGTTTAAGATTGTTTAACATGACCGGTAAATAAATAAAGGACTCAAGCCTTTGCATTATTACCTTCATTATTCAATGGAACCTCTTTCTCTTCACTCGCCCTCTGTGCCACAACCTCCTACGCCTTGTTCATCCCAGCCACTTTGCCACAAAGACCAACCAGAGATGTAAAAGCTCTTGTCAGCAGCTTGCTTTGCCATCTGGATCCTAGTTTGGAGAATAGTCATGGCGGTAGACTTCTTGGCTTCGTAGATGATCCCTTCCAGTTCTTAGGCATGATCCCTCACCTCCTTTTTTAGATTAGTGAGTTTCTTGGCCTACTTCTCCATCACCTTGCTTTTGGTAGCCATTATCCTCTTAAGAATCTTGATGTTCTTCTCAGCTTCATCGACCTTCTTCTTGGCCTCTATGTAGCAGCTACTAATGTGCTCCAATCCCTACGAGAAACAAGTGCAATTAAACCTATAAAACTGTAAGCTAGTTAAAGAATAATAGAATTAACTGACTAAGCACATGATGGCCTCCAACTTTCTGTTGGTCTCGGCATAATCCACCTAGAGAAACGTTTCACACCCACCACCTCGATAGATTTCCTCTTTTTTCTCCCTGAGGATTTGGAGTGAATCATAGGAGTGGTTGGCCTAGGGATTACAGGCGTAGGCTTATCCTTCTTCACAGAGACTTCTCAAAGATCATGCTGTGATATTGGCAAGAGCAAAGTTAGATGCAGACCTTGAGATTCCTGTTTTAAATTAGAACATATTATAGTCATATATATATACACACACACATATAAGGCAACCAAAAAAAGAATAATACTTACCATAAGACATATTAGATTTTAAGTGTTAGGTGTCAAGACTTTCTTGATTGGTGAGAAGTTTGAGGTGGAATGTTGTTGGACTCAACAAGTGCATAAATGGATTAATGCTTTAAAGGATGATGCTTGCCATAATCAAACATATATCAAACATAATGTGTTCTAACATCCAAAAAATCATTTACTAACACATTAGCATCATTAACAATCATAACATTCACTAATATTTGTTTAAATTACTTTATCAGAATTGTAGATAAAAGAAATTTTGACAAGTACCCGTAGCGGATGAAGTAGTACAATGCAGATGAACAAAGCTCTAATGCGGATGAAGACATCCCACAGCGGACGAAGGTCAACATGCAGCGGATGAAGATTTAAGTCTAAGTGTGTGCAGCGGATGAAGACATCCCACAGCGGATGAACATCACACAGCCGATACAAGTCCAAAGCGGATGTTCATCCACAGTGGATGAACATTCCACAGTGGATGTTCATCCACAGCGGATGTTCATCCACAGCGGATGAACATTTCATAGCTGACAACCAAAATATCCACAGCGGATGACCAATCATCACAACGGATAGCTTGTAGACTTAGGATTATTTATGTAATTTCATTTACATAAGGGTAGTTCAGTAATTGTATATAGCTATGTGTATAGGCTATAAATAGCATTCTACCCTAATCCTTTGTAAGCTTTTTGAACAATCAATCAAACAAGCAGTTATTATTATTTTCAAGCATTCAATCACACACAATCACTCACACACACTGATTTCATAGCATCTATCATGGTTTTCCGCTCCATGGTTCATGTTTGTTGATTGAGAGATTAGAAAAGATCCTTGGGGGAATCAACCTGTTCATGTTGAATATTTTTCTAATATTTTCATGTTCAACATGTGTTTAAGTTGATTTCATCAGGTGGTATCAGAGCTTTGGCTCAAATCATTCATTGATTTTCGATCCTCTCAATCAACAAGATGATTTCAGTGGTTCATTAGCCTCAAACCATACATTTACAAGCTAAAAATACATCACAACAACCTTCTTCTACTCTTAACATTAATCAAATGCTTAACAAACATGATTTCTTAATCTGTTTGTATGCATTGTGAAGAAGTTTCTGTGGTTTTAAATCTCTAAACATCATTCATACACTAGTTTTCATTGAGTTCATCATCAAACATTCTCTGAAAACCCATTAGAATACATGGATATTCTCTGATATAACAATACAAGGGTATTGTTCTATCAGTTTTCAACATTCAACAACAATTTTTAAAACAAAAAATCATCTCATTACCTTAAAACCTTATCGGTTTTAAAGGGTTTTTGATAAAAAGTGTTGAAGTACTATTTCATTTAATTTTCATCAAAACATACATTGTTTTGAACAGTTTGAATCGTTCAGATTGTTCAAAATCATCATATTCTAGTAAAAAACTCACTAACATCGGTTTTTGTTCTTCAATCAACAAACCGATTGTTGATTCTGTGAAGAACAGCATAGCCGCCAACAAAAACCCTAGAACAAACCCTAGGTTTTGAATTTGCAAAAACCTTCACAATCTACGGAGATTGCGTTGGTTCATCAGAAAATTCAAAGAAGATCCGAAATCTTCTTTTGAACTTTTTAAAAAAGTTACTTTTTGATATAAAAAGTAATCTGTTAAAAATATTTTTTGTGTTTTTTTTAGGGTTTTGACTTTCTATTGACCGCATTAATTAGAAAGTTGACATTCCTTTCACAGAATATTCGTTTCTTGTCATTGGATTTGAAAGTGACATATCATGAATTTTAATTAATTAATTAATTTCCTTTATTTGGTAAATCTAATTAAAAAGGTTTATCAACAACAAACAATTTCTAGAGACCTTAGGATTAAACAAAGTTAGCATCGGACTAAAATCAAAAACAAATTTAACTTAAAACATCAAGTTAAAATTTTTAATCATGGCTGATAAAATTTCAGGAACAAACAGTGGTCTAAAACCACCCAGACTGAAGGAACAAGTCAGATTTCAAACAATGGAAGATCATGTTCAGGAACTGGATAATTTTTCAAGACCCTGATTTATGGACTTCTATAACTGAAGGTCCTTTCATACCTGTGACTCTTGGACCTGATTACAACATACAAAACCAGTAAGCTTGAAAAGCGTAGCTGGTGATGACCTAAAAGGGGTCAAAACAGACATGAAGGCATATAGCATATTGGTAATGACTTTGCCATTTGAAATTTTAACACGAGTTGAAAATTTCAAAACAGCTCATGAATTGTGGAAAGTTCTTCACACAATGTGTGAAGGAAGTGAAGAAATTCGGGAAATCAAGAAAGAGAAACTGAGAACCCAATATGAAACTTTCCATCACATCCAGGGAGAATCTATCTCACAACAGCTACATAGATATGTCCAGTTAGTAAATGAAATGATTGTATATGGACTGAAATATGAAGCTGTTGAAATCAACAAGAAGATGTTGCACACGCTGCATGAAAGCTGGACTTAGTCAGTATCATTGATGAGGGCAACATTGGATTTGGAAGCCCTATCCCTTGACTCTCTGGTAGCCAAGGTTGAAGCTCTGGAAATGGATGAAAAATCCAGAAATAACAATCACATCAGACATGTAAAGGCTTACAAATTCAAAGAACCACAACAAACAGACAGTGCATTTCTGACAAGCACTGGAGAAGAAGAAGATGAAGAATTTTTGGACTCTAGTGATACATCATTCTTCTCAGCACCTGAATCATCCAGCAACAAACATAAGTCTAAAAAGATTGGTATGCATGCTTCACATGAAGCAACACCTCAGAGTAAGCAACATCCACATACCTCTAGCTCAAACAAACAGCCAAATCCTCAAACCAACAACATACATAGACTTGAAAAGCCAATGGATGCTCTTACTATAATCCTACAAAGTGAAGAGCAAAAGGCAGCTTATGCAGCCTTTTCTACAAGCTTTGAAGCATTTTTAGGTGCAAGTCTAACACCATCACATATCATTCAGCAAGATTTGGATGAACTTCCACCAGATATAGTAGAAGAAATGGATCTTGAATGGTCCATGGCTATGATTGCATACAGATCAAAAAGGTTTCTGCAAAGAAATCGGGGATTGAACATGAACAAGAAAACCAGGAATGGTTTTAATAAGACAAAAGTGAGGTGCTACAATTGTCAACTTTATGGGCATTTCTCAAGAGAATGCCAGCAGCCAAGGGTTGACAGAAACACACATCAGGCACAAACATCCAGTGGTTATCATTCTAATAGGCAGGTGCCACCTCCAATCAGCATTCCAGTTGCACCAACCCCACCATAAATCACACAGTATAGTCCAAATCAACATTCAAAATCTTTTGCAATGATAATCAAACAAGATGGTGAATGTGACTGGAGCCTGTATGAGGCTGAAATTCCATCTCCAGATCATGCCCTTATGGCAGATGTTGAAGATAAAATATTAGACATCCCGAAAGAGGTAAAGGAGCACCTATGCACATAGGCATGTATTGATGAGGTCAACAGATATAGAGCATGCAGATAAACTTTCAAAGAAGTTATAGAAACAAACATTTTAAATGAAAGTTTAAAATCAGAACATAAACAATATGCAACCAAAATACTTTCATTACAAAATGACTTAGGTAAACTAATGTCTGAGAAATTAACACTAGCAGCTCAAGTTGAGCACCTCTCTGCATCATTTACTGAATCAAAAGCATTGCATGCTCAAACTGAAGTAAAACTTCAAATGTTTCAGGTAAGCAACAAGAAGTTCGAAGAACTTCTTGCTCAACAAATGGTATTCAAAGACCCGTCAGGTTTAGGATATAACAAGGTCAGCCCACCTTACAATGATAATTATATTCCTTTACCTGACTCAATGACCAACAAAAAGGATGAATCTCCTGACATTCATGAAAAGACTGATGATTCCAAACAATTATCATCATCATCATCAAAATCACCATTAACATCAAAATCACCTTTCATAAAATTTGTTAAAAGTTTAGTATCACCACAAATCAAATTAACTGACTTTTATCAAGGAGAGAATAATGAATTTGATGAACAAAAACAGATGATGATGAAGATGATTTATTGGATGATGAGCCAACTCAGCCAATTACTAAAACTCAAAAGGTTTCAAGTGTGGCTGATACATCAAACAAACAAATGAAATAGATTAAAGGTTTTGATATCTGTTCTGGTGGAAGGAAAACTGTAACTTCCACTGTCTCTCCCAAACAGGTAAATAAAGGGAAAGTCAAAGCCACAATTCATCCAAAACAACAAACAGTAACTTTTAAAATTCCCTTAAAATCAAATTTGAAGGCAAAAGTTACTAACAAACAAACAAAATAAGAGTTACCATATTATGAGTGGTGTGATCAATACACACACTCCACTGAAAAATGCAAGTATGGTAAATACTGTAAGTACTGTAACATGAATAATCATAGTACTAAAACATGCCATTTTCACAACTATTGTTCAATTTGTGGAAGAAACAATCATAGCACTGCAAACTATTTTTTCAATAAGAAAAACAAAAAGCAAAACAAATAGCCTCAAGTTGAGAAATCAACTAAGAAACAGACAATTGTTCCTAACAAGAACAAAGGAGGAGTTCCAAGACAAACTCCTCACCAAAAAGTTGTTTTAAACAGTGACAAAACATTTTATGACAACTTTAAACCCCCAACAAGGAGACATAAGTCTCAAAACAGACAGTCACCAGACATTAACTCTCAAAGGAGAAGGGCTCAAAGTACTTCTCCTGACAAAGCTAAACACAGCCAAAGAAACACTAGTATAGCTAGAGTTCCTAAACCATTATACAGTGCCATATTAGAAGAAATTTGTTTAATAGGGAAGACGAAAAACCCAAGACCATGATGGCTTGGGTTGCACCAACTAACTAATTTCTTTTCTTTTGTAGTGACATCAAAGAAGGCCTGACAACATTTGGTATGTTGACAATGGATGCTCCCGACAAATGACTGGCAACTGTTCCCTCCTTCAGGATTTTAAGAGCAAACATGGAGGTAATGTAGCCTTTGGAGGAGACAAGATAGGTAGGAAGATAACTGGCGAAGGAACAGTAACTAATGGGTTGATTAGCTTTGAGAATGTTAAATACTGCTCCAATCTTCAGTTCAATCTTCTAAGCGTATCCTAAATATGTGACAAAGGATATGCCACCTTATTTGACTCCAACAACTGCTACATCCTCAAGACGGGGTTTCAAATTCCAGAAGACTGTATCCTTTTGAAAACTCCCCATCATAACAATACATACATTGTTGATATGAATACTGTTTCAGCATCAACCCTGAAACTTGTTTATAATCAAAAGCATCAGAAGATGTTTCCCAATTGTGGCACAGACGATTAGGACACTCTAACTTTAACAGAATGAACCAACTTGTAAAACGTGATCTAGTAATAGGTTTACCATAAAAAGAATTCTTCTGTATAGACCACTGCATAGCATGTCTGAAAGGCAAACAACATAGAGTGTCCCATGAGTCAAAATTGGTAAACTCTAATAACACACCACTCAAATTGCTTCACATGGACATATTTGGCCCAACAAACATCCTAAGCATAGGAAAGAAGCAATACTGTCTTGTTATAGTAGATGACTATACCAGATTCACATGGTTTTTCTTTCTACTACACAAGTCAGAAACAGCAGACATAATAAAATCTTTTATCACTAAGATTGAGAATCAGTTAGATCTTAAAGTTAAATCTTTAAGAAGTGATAATGGTACTGAATTTAAGGATGACTACATTTCTTCTTTTTGTACAGAAAAAGGAATTAGTCATCAATTCAACTCCTTAGCAAAATGGAGTAGCTGAAAGGAGAAACAGAACATTGATAGAAGTAGCCAGATCTATGCTAGCTGACTCTTTATTGCCCATATCCTTTTGGGCTGAAGCAATCAACACAGCTTGCTACATACAAAATAGAACATTAATCATCAAAGAAAATTCCAAAACACCTTATAATTAATGTTTAAAAGAAAACCATTCATAGGATTTCTTAAGGCATTTGGATGTTCTGTATCAATATTAAACACCAGAGAACAATTATCCAAATTTGCTCCAAAAGCAGATGATGGATTCTTTGTTGGATACTCTGGAAGCTCAAAAGCATATAGAGTATAAATCCAAGGCTAAATATAGTGGAAGAAATAACAGATGTTGTTTCTTTCACTAAGAAAGTCATTGGATCAAGCTGGCTATTTGATATTGATGTTTTAACTAAATCATTGACACATCTTATTTTGATGTTTCAGATACCAAGGATAACCATGAGTATCCAATAGTTCCACCAACAACCATTGATGTTCCGTTGACTGCTGATCCTCCAAGGAGAACTAACAACACTCCTTCAAATACAACAATGTCAACTCCTCCAAAACAAACAAACACATCAAAAAGAACGTCATCAAACACGCCATCATCTTCATCTCCTATGACAACCCAACCATAACCACACAACCAAACAAAACCACATCAACCAACCAATGCTGAAGAAGATGATGATTACCTCTCATTACCAGACACACATCATGAAGATGAAATCTTAGATTTCTTTCATGATTCACCTTAAACATTCAATGAGATCCCTCAGCCAGATAAACAAACAATTCCTGATACTCTTGTTCAACCATCATCCCCTTCTCAAACAATCACCAATCTTGATCCAAAAATTCCTATTGATCAGATTACAACAATAAGAGTTCACAAAGACCATCCCATAGAAAATATCATAGGTGACCTCAATACCAGATTAACTCGAAGTCAATCTGATATAGCAAATATGTGTCTGTACTCCTGTTTCTTATCCCTAACTGTACCCAAAAACATCATTGAAGCACTCAAAGACAACAGTTGGATCGAAGCCATGCAAGAGGAACTACAACAATTTAAGAAGCAAGAAGTATGGAAGCTGGTTGATCTACCTGAAGGTCAATATGCAATTGGCACAAGGTGGCTCTTTCGAAACAAAGCAGATGACAGAGAGATTGTCATAAGAAACAAAGCAAGGCTAATAGCCCAGGTTATACTCAAGAGGAAGGCATTGACTATGATGATGTCTTTGCTCCTGTAGCAAGACTGAAAGCCATCCGAGTATTCCTTGCTTATGCCTCATCTAAAGTTTCACTGTCTACCAAATGGATGTCAAATATGCATTCCACTATGGTAAGATAGATGAAGAGGTATATGTTGCTCAACCATCGGGGTTTGAAGATCCAGAATTCCCTCACAGAGTCTACAAGTTAGATAAAGCTCTATATGGTCTTCATCAAGCACCCAGGAAGTGGTATGAAACGTTATCAAAGTTTCTACTACAGAATGGATACACCCATGGGAAAATAGACCAATCATTGTTCTTAAAAAGAAAAGAACAAGACTTGTTAGTAGTGCAAGTCTACGTGGATGACATAATCTTTGGATCCACAAACACACATCTTTGTAAAGAGTTTGAAACTCTTATGCAATCAAAATTCCAGATGAGCTCAATAGGAGAACTTACATTCTTCTTTGGTCTACAAGTTCAACAAGCTGCTGAAGGAATTTTTATCAATCAAAGCAAATATGTGAATCAGATATTGAAGAAATACAACATGTCCGATTGCACATCCAGCAAAACACCATTTGCAACTGGATTAAAGTGTGGACCCGATCTAGAAGGAAAATCAATGGACCAGAATCTTTATAGATCCATGATAGGTTCCCTGATGTACCTAACAACAAGCAGACCAGACATCATGTATGCAGTCTGCATGTGTGCAAGATATCAAGCAGATCCTAAAGAATCACATATCAATGAAGTAAAGAGAATCTTTAGATACTTGAAAGGCAAACTAGCTCTTGGTTTGTGGTATCCCAAAGATGGATATTTCTCTTTATATGCATACGTAGACAGTGATTATGATGGATGCAATCAAAACATAAAATCCACTACCGGAGGTTGTCAGTTTCTTGGATCAAGATTGATCTCTTGGCAGTGCAAGAAACAAACAAATGTCTCTGTGTCAACAGCTGAAGCAGAATACATAGCTGCTTCTGCATGCTGTTCTTAAGTGCTTTGGATTCAAAACCAAATGCTTGACTATGGCTTTTATTTTCTTCAAACACCCATACACATTGACAATTCTACTGCCATGTTTATCACTGACAATCCTGTTCAACATTCAAAAACAAAACACATAGAGATCAGATATCACTTTCTGAGAGATTGCTCAGAAAAGGGCCTGATCAAGTTGATCAAAGTCCAAACAGATAATCAATTGGCTGACCTATTTACTAAACCATTTGATTCAACAAGATTTGAATTTTTGGTTCAGTCACTTGGAATGATCAACTTTGAATCAAACAAGTAATGTTTTTCAAAACATTAAAATCAAACAAGCTTGATTTTGTCGAAGTCCAAGTTTAACATCAAACATGTATCTTTAAAATCAAGATATCAAACAAAGACATCATTTTTTAAATATATTGAATCGCACATACCATTCATGAGAAATGATAGTACACTAGCATATTCTTCACTTGAGTTATTTTCCACTAATAAAGACTGACTGTACTTTGTTTGATATGTGAACAGGCTCAGCATGGGACACCTAACATCACATACAACAGTGAAGAACTAAATTCTCATGATTGTGTGGTCAAACAACACATCTTGGTTTATGGTGAGTATTAATCTATCCAATATATGTTGCTTGCAAAGTAACTACAATACACCAAGTGAAACAGTTTATAAATTGCTCAATCATACAAGTATCTCCTTTGTTATGATTTTCATAGACCTGGAGTACACCAAGGCATTCTTTGTTATGCTAAACACAGACCTGAATGACCTAAATCATGATCTAAAAAGATTCCCAAAGAGGAACACATCCATCATGGATGAACAATTAATAAAGACTTTAAGACTACATTCCTTATGAATAAATCAAAAGAATCCCAAAGAGGATCAACTTCCAAAGTGAAGTGAAAAAAAAATCCCAATGAGGATCAAATATCATGGATCAAATTGAGCATTTATACTCCTAAGTAGCTAGGTCTTAAGTATTGAAAGTGCTTTCTAGCATATCTTGAGAAGGGTTGTACCAAACATACAATCAGATGTGGGGTACATACAACTCATATCAATCAACTCAAAACATGATAATCACTCACTTTTTCAATCAATCATTAATACCATGCATGAGTTTAAGTGGATCCAATATCTGCAATCAACATTGTATTAGTCTATGACTATTCTAAAAAACATTCAAACCACTCAGTGAGAATTTTTGACTAGTATGATCTCATGGTATGTGACACTGATTCATGATTCAACCAAGCAACATATTCATTTGTTAGTAAGATTCAATATGATCTTACTAAGTGTTTAACAATCAAGCAATACATTTGGACTTTGATAATTTCCACTCAAACGCATAAATTTTTGTCATTTTTATAAAAGATTTTTATAACTATGCAAAAGTTTAGGGGGAGAAATTGAACATGAAAATATCAAAGATAGCAGAATTGTGCATGATTCATACATTTCAAAATTTGAAATTTTCAAAATTTTGTGTATTAAACAAAGTCATGTCAAGCCAGCACCAACAAACAACAGGTTGACACACATACATTTTTTAATATTGCACAATATTGCTTATGAGTGATATCTTAACATCTATATATTGAATATGTTGAAATTTCAATATTTTAACATACATTTTAAATCAAAGATTTAAACAAACATTTTGATTTAAACAAGTTTTATCAAACAATTTTTTTTTTCGGAAGTAAATTTATCAAACATATGCTTCAGAAGAAAGCATTTCAAAACAATAAAAAATAAAAAAATATGAAATTTTTTTAATTTTTGACAACTGTTGTCACAGCGGCCACACAAACATACATCCGCTGTAGCTACAGTAACAATCATAACCTGCAAAATACGCAAAGTGTATATAGCGGACAAAACAAACAAACATCCGCTATGCACTTGGGAACATACAAGTATTCTCAGCGCATGATGTTGACAAAACATCCGCTGTGAATACAGTGACATTCCATAGCGCATGACTAACATAAGTCATCCGTTGTAGAAATAGTACAAGTGTATACAATGTATGCACACAGGTAATCATACGCTGTAGAAGCCTCTCAAAGATTAACATTTAGTCTTTATTGTCTTTATTAATAGTTTTGTCATAGTTTAGGGACTTATTTGTAAATATATGTTCCTTTTTGTTTTCTTTGATAGTATAAATAGCATAGATTATGTATTGTGTAGATAAGCACAAAGACTAGACAAGTGCACCTTAGAATCAGTTGAACGAATTGTAACTTTTCTCTACACTTGTATTTCTATGCTTTCTATCAATGAAAAGCTATGAATTTTTCTGATATGTTTGCATTGATTTGTTACTTTTGTTTGGTTTTGATTCAATTGCATCATAATATCATCATAGATCGATCCATTTTGATCCTATCAAATGGTATCAGAGCTGTTGGTTTAGTGATTTGAGCTTATTGACATTTTGAGCTCTCTGAATCACTTGAATCTATGACTAATAAGCAATTTGATCAAATAATTGTTGAATTCAGTTGTGTTTCATCAATAGAAACATGATTTGAATCACAATTTCATGTTCAATTCGTTCAAATCTGAGAATTTGATCTAAATTCTGTTCGAACCTATTCTTCATATTCGGACTGTATTTCAATCAGAAGATTGAATTATTGTTGTTGTTTGTTGAAATTGAAGATGAGGATTGATTATCGACCTATAAAATACCTAATTGGAAGTTTTTAGATCAATTCAACAAGTTTTGACGATTTTCAAAAGATTTGAGTTCGTTTGAATCTGTTGAAGTAGGCGCGTTAGGTTAAAACACTGCTGAAAACTGCCTAAGTGTATAGGTGCTTGACAACTGTTTAGGCGTTTGAACACTATTCAGGTTTTTTTGGTCTAGGCGTTTGACCACTGTTGAGGCGCATTACAACTGTTTGGACAAGAACAAGTAATTCTAGGCGCATAACCACTGTTTAGGCGCATTAGAACTGTTGGCGTTCTACAACCCAGGCGCTTGACAACTGTTCAGGCACATTACAATTGTTCAGGCGCATTATCAGTTAGGCGTTTCAGAATTCTACTAAGGCAGTCCCTTAGGCATTTCTACATCAAAGTTGGGTGTTTGACAACTGTGTGAGCGCTTCATCACTGTTTAGGCGCATCAACTCAACACTTAGAAATTTTTTCAAAATTTAAAAATCCAAAAATATTTTCAATTCATTGTTTTAATTCAAAAACTTAAAAAAAACAACAAAAACAAATCTTTTTCTTAAAAACAAAATTCAAAATGGTCAAATCTGAAGATTCTGAGAACAGAGTTCCTAAGTTAAAGAACAGAGCTAATTTTAAGAACTGATCTCTTAGATTGAAACATCATCTTAATTCTATTGACACTGACTTGTGGAAGTCAATAGAAAAAGGACCTCATATCCCAATTACATCAGATGGTCCTGATAGAGGTTTTGTCTACACAAAAGACTCTCCAGAACCTTATCGTGAAGATCTAAGAAAAGTAAAGAATGACATTAAAGCATATTCATTGATGTGTAAAGGATTACCACTAGAAGTCTTAACTAGACTTGATTGATATCAAACTAGATATACTATGTATAAAGCTTTGAAGATAATATGTGAGGTGGTAAGGAGATTCAAGATCTCAAGAAGCAGAAACTGAAGAGGCAGTTAGAGCTGTTTGAACATTTATCTGGTGAAACTATAAACCAAATGATGAATAGATTTATGCAACTTACAACTGAGATGTCAACTGCTGGCATCAAAAATGATCTAAAGATCTAATTTTAGACTTCTCAATGCTCTTCCATCCTCATGGAACAAACAGTGACATTGTTGAAGCACACTGAAAAATTCCCTATGGATCTTGATCTATTGATTGCCAAAATTGAGTCAGTTGAGATTGATGAAAGCTCAAGAAACAATGATAGAGCATCATCAATGTCTCAGTACAAATATGTTGCATCTCCAGCTAGCACAGTGGAGAATGCTTTATGGAAAAGAATGAGAATTCACCAGAAGAAGAGGGTGATCTGTTTGTTGGAGCAGGTTCTTTACAGATTCTTCATATACAAGTGCTCCTGCTTATGCAACTCAACCACAACCTCAGTCTCCTCCTAAACCTCAAAACTCTAAACCTCAAACTGAGACTCCATCTTCTAACTCTACTAAAACTAGCAAAGTTAAAGATGTTATTAACATCCTACTACAGGATGAGGAGTCCAAAACTGCTTTTACTGCTTTTATGGCTAGTTTTCAAGCTTATCAAGGTAGTCATTTAACACAATTAGATCTTGTTTTGCAGGACTTATTCGAGATGGATCCAGACGATTTAGAAGAGATGGACTTAAACTAGCAAATGGTGATGATTGCATATAGAACCCAGAAACATTCTTATATCAATAGGAACTAGAAGCCAAGTGCTAACAAGACTGTTGGATTTGACAAATCTAAGTCAAGGTGTTTCAACTGCAATAGCTATGGCCACTTTCACGGGAATGCAAGCTCCCAGAAACAAAGAGGGAATGGTCAAGCTAGTTCAAGCAATCAAATATCCACAATAGTCTCAGAAGACATTCCAAAAGCCATAACAAAGTCTACCAATGCCTGAACTTAAAGATGAAATTAAGTCTTCTGAAGAGCCTAAGAAATCTCTTGTCGTGAGCATCAAGGATGGATATGACTGGAGTGTGTATGCAGAGCAGTTTACAGATGACTTAACCTCTACTTTATCTCTTATTACAGAGGTTCAAGGTGACGACTGGTCAGAAGACAGTGATCCAAAGGCTGAAGATGACTCTGAAAATGAAGAAGAAAAGTATGACTGGAGTGATAAATCTGTTCCTAAAGAGGATTCAGAAGAAGTTGCATTAATGGCACAGTCAGATCAACCAAAGGTTGAAAATTTATCTTTTAACTCTGAGACTACTTCACCTAAATATCCTGAAATACCAGCTGAAGTAAGAGAAAACTATGCACCAAATCTTGCTTTGAACATGTAGAATATTACCGAACTTACTCATACAAAATTTGTGAAAAGCTCAAGCAAGAGAATTAATGCATAATAAACTTAAAAATGACCACAAAATATCAGATGAAAAGATCATTTCTTTACAAACTTCATGGAACAAAACTTTGAAAGAACTAGAAATTGTTTCCAAATAACTTGAAGAAATGATTAAGAACTTGGAAGAGGAGAAAATAGCACATGCTGCTACACAAGTTGATCTTGCAAAAGTCAAAAGTTCCAAACAATTGTGGAACAACTGGTAAGTGAACGAAAGGACAACAAAAGCAGGCTTAGGTTTTACACACAACCAATGCCTAAATCTATAACAAACACTTTACCAAAGAACTTCAACACGCATGAACATTCTCTTAAAAATAAAGCTAAACTTAAAGCTTTCAAAACAAAACAACAAGATTTCTGATAGTGAAGAAGAGAAAACCAATGTTGAAATCTTTGAAGAAAAAGATACTGAAAAGATAAAAAACGGTCATCCGGTAGAAGTAAAATCATATGAACCACACCGAAAAGTAGAAAATATTTGTTCCCAAAGAATCCGTTTTGGAGAAGTGATCATTAAAAATAATAAACAAAACTCCAAAAACAAAGATAAAGCAAAACAAGAAGAAGAACATCAGAAGATTCAAACTCTTATGGTCTAAATAATCCAGAGTTTATTAAATGGCAAAAAGATCAGAAAGAGAAAGAAACTGAAAAAGAATCTTCACCGGAAGTTGTTCAATATCAAATAAAATCAAGTTCTACAAAATCAAGAAACCAAAGAAGAAGAAGAAAATTGACTAAAGCTAAAACTGATCAAAATAAGAGTCAAGAAAATCAGACAAAAATAACAAATCAAGCAACTCAATTTAAACCAATAAAATTTGTGTCTGCTGGTACTTTGAACATAAACTTAATTTTAGAAGTTAAACAAACTCCTAAGAACAAATCAAACTCTGATCTGAAAACAGGTTCAGATTCGAAGTCTTCCGCTGTCGTTAAACGATTTGTTTCTAAGGATTCTAAGAATGCAGTTCATGTACAAAAGTCAAAACCAAATATACAAAAGAATAAATTGTCAAATCAAAAACAAAATTTGTCAAATTAAAAACAAAAGATTAACTTTTCGACGTCTAAATCTAAACAAGGATCAAACATTGCGTCAACATCAAAAGTTAATAAACAGTTGTTTAAAACACCACAAAGGTACTGTGAAATTTGTGACATGTATAATCATAAGACTGCTGAATGTTTTTTTAACAACTACTGTCACATATGTGATATGAGAAATTACTCAACAGCAGATTGTTACTTTAATAAGTACTGTATCTTCTGTGATAAAAGGACTCACAATACAGAAAATTGTTACTATAGAATGAGTTCGCCAAGGAAAGGATTTGCCGATACACAATTGTGCAAAGGCTATGTTAATCCTTAGTTTAAAAGAAATCAAACCGTTGGTTTTCAAAGATTAACTAACCATCCTTCCTTAGGCTTGAGATCTTTCAAAAGAAATGACTCTGTGAGACCATAACAATACATTCAAGATCAATTCATTCCAAGATCTGTGAGAATGAATGAAAAAAAATTTGGAAATAAAATTTTTTCAAAAATTGGTCATTCAAATGGTATGAATTTTCTTAATAATGATAAAAAATTTGTGAATAATAGAATTGGTAAATTCATTAAAAACAAGCCTGATGTGAATAAACTCTATTTTAAACAATTCACTAGCTTTGGTCGATAACTCAACTTAATTTTCTTTGTCTTGCAGGTACGCCCGAGAAGTCCTATCAACACATGGTATGTGGATAGTGGGTGTAGCCGGCACATGACATGCAATCATGCCTTACTTCAAGAATTTAAGTTAAAAGTTGGTACACACGTCGCCTTCGGTGGTGATGCAGGAGGAAAAATCACAGGCGAGGGAACAGTATCCAACGGGATAATAAGCTTTGATAAAGTCAACTACTGCTCACACTTGAACTTTAATTTGTTAAGTGTTTCCCAAATTTGTGACAAATCTTATTCAATTATTTTTGATGATTCTTTATGTAATATTTTGAAGCCAGGTTTTCAGATTAGCAAAGACTGGGTGGTTGTTAAAGCTGTTAGGGATCGAGATGTATACAAGCTGGATATGTCTCAAGTTGATCAATCTATAGAAACAACTTGCCTTATTACTCAAGCATCAAATGACGAAAGTCAGTTATGGAATAGACGTCTCGGGCATTCCAACTTCGAGAACATGAACAAGCTTGTATCAGGAAATCATGTTGTAGGTCTTCTAACAAAGAAGTTTGCCACAACTGATCTCTGCTCAGCATGTTTAAAAGGAAAGCAACATAGAGCTTCTTATAAGCCCAAGCTGATAAATCAAATTCCAAACCTCTTGAGATGTTGCACATGGACCTATTCGGACCGATAAATGTTCAAAGTATTGGAAAGAAATCTTACTGTTTAGTTATCATTGATGACTTTACAAGATTTTCTTGGGTTTTCTTTTTGCATGCTAAATTTGAAACGGCTGAATTATTAAAATAATTCATCATTAAAGTAGAAAATCAATTAGAACAAAACGTCAAAATAATTAGAAGTGATAATGGAACGGAATTTAAAAAAGCTAATATTGGCATGTTTTGTGCAGAAAAGGGTATTGTTCGTCAGTTCAGTGCTCCTAGAACTCCACAACAAAAAAGCTAATATTGACATGTTTTGTGCAGAAGTGTGGAAGCTTATGGATTACCTGAAGGAGAAAATTCCATAGGCACAAAATGGTTGTTTAGAAACAAAAAAGATGATCGAGGAATTGTTGCTCGCAACAAAACGAGACTCGTTGCACAAGGTTACACCTAAGAAGAAGGAATAGATTATGATGAAGTATTTGCTCCAGTTGCAAGACTTGAATCAATTCGTGTCTTCCTAGCTTATGCATCATTCATGAAATTCAAGGTGTATCAAATGGACATGAAAGGTGCTTTCTTATATGGACCAATCACCGATGACATGTATGTCAAGCAACCTCCAGGTTTTGAAGATTCAGAATATCGTCATCGTGTGTACAAGCTTAGCAAAGCATTGTATGGTCTACATCAAGCTCTAGAATCTGGTATGAAACATTATCACAGCATTTGATCCAACATGGATACACGCGAGGGAAAATCGATCCTACTTTGTTTATTAAGAATGATGCTGATGATCTCTTATGTGTTCAAGTGTATGTTGATGATATCATATTTGGTTCTACAAGTCCAAAATTGTGCAATGAATTTGAAGAAATCATGAAGTCTCGTTTTCAAATGAGTTTTATGGGAGAAATTAACTTTTTCCTTGGTCTTCTAGTGAAGCAATCTGCAGATGGAATTTTTATCAATCAAGAGAAATTGGTTGAAAAACTCTTGAAGAAATTTAAACTGCAAGATTGTCAATCATAAGAACTCGAACTGACGTAAATACCAAGATTGAACCTGATTCTAAAGGAAAATTAGTTGACCAAACTTTATACAGATCTATGATTGGATCTTTGATGTATCATACTACATCTAGACTTGATATAATGTATGCTATTTGTGTCTGTGGCAGGTATCAATCTGACCCGAAGGAATCTCACTTAATTGCTATTAAACGAATATTCAGGTATCTCAAAGGTAAACTGGCTTTAGGGCTATGGTATCCTTATGAAGGTAACTTCTAGCTACATGGATATACAGATAGTGATTATGGGAGATGTTGCCAAGATCGTAAATCTACTACGAGTGGTTGTCAGTTTTTAGGTCCCAGATTAGTCTCATGGCAATGTAAGAAACAAACAAATGTCTCTGTTTCAACTGCAGAAGCTAAGTACATTGCTGCATCAGCAGGATGTTCTCAAATCCTTTGGTTACAAAACCAATTGCTGGATTACGAGTTCAATTTTCTTAAAACCCCTATTTACATTGATAACACTGCTGCTATGTTTATTACAGCTAATCCTGTCCAGCACTCAAAAACAAAACATATCGAATTTCGATATCATTTTCTCAAAGATAACTCTGAAAAAGGCTTAATCTTGAATAAAGAGAAACTATCAAAGTTAACTGCCTGATTGTATATATTGTGTGTGTATGTACAATAGTAAATGAAAAAGCAAATACAAAAATAGAAAATTGCAAAATCAAATAGAAAATTATAAAACAAAAACACAAAAATAGAGTTTTTCTTGATTAGTTAAGTGTTTAGGATAGAATCTATCTTTGCAATTTGTGAGAAATGATAGATACATTAGTTATGATCAGTTGCATACTTCACTCGCTACTAAAGTCTGACATGATCAGATATGATGTGCAGGTAAACTCATGCAATTATACTGAAAAAGTAAATTATTGTGATCAAACTAAATCACTCATGCATTCATGTTTGTCCAATTTAGTACCAATGAGTAGTGTTGACTTCTCAAATTGATTGCTTGTTAAGTCATAATCTCACACCTGGTAGCGATATGAATAACCATTAAGCTCTAAGAGTCATTATAGATCTGAAGTGATGAGATATCCTTTGTTTTAAGTAATTACAGACCTGGATATTCTCACTTGATGCAAAAGATGCCAATGTGCATAATCTAAACATGAGATCTGGTTATAAGTATATATCAGGTTAACAAGTTGAGAAAGGTGATTTCTTGCAGATCTTTATGAGGGTTGAACTCTCTAAGTCTAATTGTGACTTACATAATGTCATATCTAATTGTACCTTAATCAATCCAAGAATTTAAAAAGTAAGTGTGTTGAGTATCTTGCCAAAAGCACTCATTTTCTGTCCTTAGATCTCGTGTCTCCTTTACTGCAAAAATGCTGACCTGGAACACACTTAATCAGGATTTAATCACTGTCTATGACTATCCATCATTTTATTTTATTTTAATATGCTGATCTTAACTGATATGATCTCACTACAGGCATGTAATTCATTTGTATATAGTCGATTTTTATTCTAATTTAATTTTTATTTTTTGCATGATTTTCTGTGTTCAGGCATGTTGATAATGATTACTTTTCTCTTCTTACAAAATCAAAGAAGCTTCTAAGTTTGTAAAACTTAAAAGTTTAGGGGGAGTAAAAATGAAAAAGAGAAAATAATTGATTTTCAAAAGAGAGAAATAAAAAATAAAGTGTTTGGATGAAAGGATGAAGCTGTAATTTCAAGCATATGTGTGTTTGATATGATGTAAAAATGAACCTGAAAAAGAATTTAAATTCAATGGAAAAGCTTCTTGCAAACAAAATGAGTTTATTTGTTTTTGTAAAAATTAAATAGAGACTAAAATGACAGGAAATTAAATTTTGAAAAGTTAAAATAAAAATAATGGTCAAAAACAAAAAATAAAAATTTTGAATGTCAAAAATGTTAAAATTGAGGGTCATTAATGAAAATTTGAGTGTTAGTCAAACCATTTTGACTAAGTGTTTAAAATTGAGTGTGAACAGTGCTAATGTGTTTAAATAGTGTTCAGATGAATGATGAGAAAAATTACAAGTGTCAAGACTTATGGAAGTATCCTCATACGCCTGAACAGTTCTCTTAAGTCAATTCAGGAGTATGGTGATTTTCATAAATTTTCACAAGTGTTAGGCGTTTCATTCAAGCTCATGCGCCTAAACAGTTGTCATGTGTCTGGAAATTTGGTTAAGTGTTAGGCGTATCATCTTATGCTCATGCGCCCTAACAGTACCAGGCTTCCAAGGGGTCAGACGTTTGAAGTGAAAAATTCCAAGTGTTGGGTGTTTCATCTAGTCACATGCGCCAGAACAGTGCCAAAGCGCCTAAACAGTGCTTATGCGCCTGTATAGTGCCCATGAGTCTACACCTTATGCGCACAAACAATGCTCATGCACCTGAAAAACTGTGAAATTTAGTCTCATACGACTGAATAGTGCTAATACGCCTGACCTCATGCGCATAAACAGTGCTCATGCGGCTAAATTTTCACTTATATATATATACAACACTTGTGATTTTTTCATTTATTCACTGATATCCCCTAAAACACTCTCGACACTCATACACTCATATCATTCAGTTCATCATTAACGATTGTTTGGTGTTAATTCTTGTGATTCATAGGTAGATACACTAAATCTAAACTTCATTTCGAGATCATATTCATCAGATTTCAAGTTTTCATTTCGAATTTAACTAGGCGTTTTAGTTCTGTGTAGGCGTATAACCCTAGTCGAATGAAAAACTGAAATTTGTGAATATAATACGAACAATCAACTGAAATTGGACATTGAATGATGATATACTCATGTTTTGAGCATATTGGTGTGATAAATCAGTATTTCATCAAATTGTGTTCTTGATGATTATGTTCATCAGTCGAGTTTTGAATATGAACAGTCAACTTCATGAAATTGTTAATAAAATGTCAAATTAATCACAAATTTCATTCGTTAATCTGATTTTGAGAAAAATTCAATGATTTGGTGTGTTTTAAATCATTCAAACATTAACTTGAATGCAATCTGCTCTTGACAGAGTATGTTTGAACACTTAGAATTTTTCTTTTTAAAAAAGTTAAGTTTGAAAGTTTAATAATACTAATTCAATTGAAATCTAATCAAAGTTCAAGAAACTTAATGCATTACTTGATTGTTATGAATTGTGTAAATCAAATTTGTAACCAATATACTCTTGTTCATGTAATGAGATATATATACACACTTAGAAAAATTTTAAGTGTTTTGGTTTAAAATTGATAAATCACAATTTATTTTTAAGTTTTGCAAATTCCAATATGACTAATTTCTTTGTTTTATGCATATAGATGGATGAGCTTAAGTTTGAACCAAAGCATAATGTATCTGCTTTTCTTAACGAAGATGTTCGAGATGCCATTGGCTTTGAAGAAATGATCAGATTTTGGTTAAGGATGAAGTATGGTTATGCTATGTGTTACCAACCAGTCATCTATGCTAGACTGATAAAGAAGTTTTGGAACACTGCTAATGTGAAGATAGATGAGGAAGGTAGAAAAGTTGTTCGAGGTTTTATTACTAATAAAAGGATGGTAGAAGTATCTGAACAAGCCATTCGAGAAGCTCTAAGGCTGGGAATAAATGACCCACAAGATTTGGCTGAATTAACTTTTGAAGATTTAACATGGCTTGTTGGATTATGAATGGATTTATCTTTAACTTGGATAAAGGAATCAAAATAAGTATCTGATGTATCCCAGATTCCTGCAGATGATCATAAATGAAGCCAATCTTGATTATATGCTTATGGAGTTGGTGGTGAAAGATTGATTCTTGAGCATATGAACAGAAACTTCAATGATTACTGGTGCCCTAATGTACCAATGTTTGATTATAAGGGCTGTGGTCTTAAGATGAGGTAAACATAAATGAAGATCAATTTTCATTACTTGAGGATGAACCGATTGATCCAAACGACCTGATTGAAGTAGATCCTCTAGAGTTAGTTGATGAAGATGAAGATGAAGATGAAGATTATGATAATGATGAGAATATTGATGATGATAGTTCTAGTTCCACATCTGATGATGATGATGATGGTAATGTTGTGGAAATGAAATTAATGAAATCATTAAAGAAGTAATTGAAGAAGTTATGGAAGAAGTTGAGCAAGTTGAAGATAGAAATGAAGAAAGTCAAACATTAAGGAGATACTTAATATGATTGAAGAAGCTATTGAAACAGAAGAACAAACTGAAGTTAAGATGTTTCAAAACTTTGAAGTATTTGAAGATGTTATACATGATGATCCTTAAGTTTGAATCAACAGGATACACATGTGGTGGAAGAAACAAACTTTCAGTTGATTATTGATGAATAAAAGAAGAAAATGCTAAGCAAGAGAATCTCTTTGAAAAGTTAAGAGAAGAAAATGAGAAATTGAAGGAGGAATTGTCACACCCTCAAAATCCATGTGCGGGGTTTTACCGCGAGGCGTGTGACATACCAGGATCTCAGTCATTAGTTACTCAGAACGACTCTATATGAACAAACATTCCAAAATCAGAGTTTAATCTTTAAAGTATGCGGAAGCGTTTAATAACCAGAAAGACCAAAGTAAAACTATTATGTAAAAGCGCAAGCACACGCGCCCAAAGTGATACCAACAATACTTAAATGTTTAATAACCAAACCAAAAACAAAGTTTCAATCATGCTGACAACTACAATGATGCTGACCCTGCACGTGCTCCTAGCAATGGTAACCTCAACCTGAGATAGCATACTAAAGAGTCACACAATGGTTGGTGAGTTCAAGAGTTTTGCGTGTTAATCATAAAACAGTAACAGTTGCAAAATATAAGAAGTGCATTGAAATAGATAGCTAGTCTATATTCATAAGTAATAATCATAATGATTTCGCGAGTTGAAGCTGACTGTGTTTTGTTTGTTGCCTCCGTCACGACTTACCAGGTCGTTCGATGTTTGTGTTAGGAAAAAATTGCACCCGTTTGACCTCGAGTCGCATAGGAGGGCTCGTCAGACCCAGTAGTACTACCAACATTTCCGCTAATCATCATTATTAACAATCTGAAGTGTGAGGATTTCATGTATTCAGCACTATATCATACTATACAAACTCATATAAAGTAAGCGTTTGTAAAACCAGTATGCTATCTTCCCTAAAAGAGGAGTATGTAAAAGAGTGGGGCATGAACTCACTTGGTTTGCACAATAAAGACTTAAGAGCTTAACTTGAAAGAGAGAGTGGAAAGACAACCTTCAGAGGTCACCTAGAACACGTAGTACATAGTACGTGTACACAGATCATGATGAACCCTAAGTGCTCTATAAACCAAAGACCCTCAAGATTTTGAAAAACAAAAACACATTGACCCAGTTGACCCATTTGACCCGTTGTGACATTATAAGTGAAAATCCGTTTAAATCAACATACGGTTCATCACACATGATTATCATGCAAGTTGTTCACATATATCACTTCATTTACCACATGTACTTCTATAGATCATCATAAAACCAGATTTTCATACAAGTCATGCGAATCTCAAATACATCATGTTCAACATAATCATATCATACCCACCATGCATCTATCCAGAATTAAATCATGCACAACATGCCATGGGAAGTCACTCACAACTTCCACCCTAAACCCTGCCAATCCTACTAAGTAGGGCCTCAGATTTGCACGCGTGTATAACAATCATCACATTATTCCATAGAGTCTCCATCAACCAAACTGTGCAACCATGATCTATTACCAACCCACCCAATAGTCCTATCAATACCCATATTACCCTTACCATATAATCCCACAAACAGACCAAATCTATCAACTAACCAATTTAGCATTCATACAACCCAAACAATACATTCTTCCACCTTAGAAACCATCCATGAACATTCTAGCATGATCCTAATGTCCCAAACATGCTCAAATCATCATATTCAGGATTTTGTGCAAATAAAGTTTCCCTTTTTGGAAAGTGCATCCCAAAATCTATCCTTTCATGAATTACAAC
This sequence comes from Flaveria sonorensis, assembly GCA_025506505.1. NCBI lineage: Eukaryota > Viridiplantae > Streptophyta > Magnoliopsida > Asterales > Asteraceae > Flaveria > Flaveria sonorensis. The sequence continues at coordinate 30,634,163 of CM046436.1, read as the reverse complement.
ACATATTCATCACTAACATACCCTATCTAGTTCATAAAGATCATGATCAACATCAAGCACTTGCAATTTACCCAAACACAAATCTTCATAAACCAAAAGTTTCTACTTTTGGTAATACATGAACTACACCATCCATTCTTAGATTTCTAGCATAATCATCATCATTCTAACATTCATACAACATCATAAACACCATATCATCATCAATTCATCATCAAATCACCAACTTCATGCAATAAAGTTACTATTAATAGTAAGCTATGAACTACGCATCAAAACTACGAATTTCATGCATAATCCACGTAAACTATCATCAATACAATCTAACTAACATCATACAATCATCAAATCATCAAAAATTCGACATCTAGCACCCATACATACTAGGGTTTCGGCCAACACCCAAAAACCATGAAAAACCACAAAAATCTAACCTTTAATCGCGTAATGGACAAGAATTGAAGCTTTTAACGTGTTGCATTGCTTGTATTCAATCAAAACCGATGCTTTCTTGTGGTTGCAGGTTCGAAATCGCAAAGGGGAGGGGAAGGAGAGTGAGATCGCGGCCGAATGAGGTGGGGAGGGGGATTAGGGTTTTGTTTTTGGTAATGTTGTGTTTACAAACATTACATTTTAACCCTTATTGTTTATATTTTATAAAAAGTAATATTTTAAACACTTTTAGATAGTTTTAACTACAAAATAAGAGCATAATAAACCTAACAATAATAATCATACATAATTCTTCATTAGTCACAAAATACACAAAATAAATATAACACGTTGCCATGTTACAAGGTAAAATTCACTAATAATATTTAAATCGCGTAAGCACATAAGCACAACTTAATAATCACATTATTAGTTAAATAATTATTTGATTATCATTGTTAATATTATTAAGTCACCAATGTTCAACGACAACTAGTGTGCGCTCATGACACGTGTATGCAAGACCTAACGGAACTAACGAGGTTTGGTAACGGAAAAATTACCGGATGTCACAGAATTACAAAAGAAAAATAAAGTGATTGCTGATTTGGAGAAAGATAAAGAAACAAACCTGAAAAATTTTGAAGTCATGATGAAAGATTATGACCTAATGAAAGAAAAGTTCAAAAAGTTGAAAGAAAACAATGAGGTTTTAAAAGAAGAATTCGAAAGAATGAAAGATAGTCTAAAATCTCCGTCTCCTGAAGTTATGAAAGTTTCTGAAGTTACTCCAATTGATGTTGAGAAGATATCCGAGGTAGATAAAGAAAAAAGAAAAAATGATGATGTAGACATTTTAGTTCTAGCTGAACCATCAACAGAAATACAAAAGATTGTGACTGAAGGTGAAAGTAAAGAAGGAGAGGAAACAAATGAAGCTCTTGATGATTTGGAAACTGAATTTGCTGACGATTAGTATAATGAAGTTCTTGAAGATGAAGACATAGTTGAAGTCAACTACTTACCAATCCAGGAAACAACTGAAGTCATACGTGTTGATATTAAAGATAAGTACAATTACTTGATTAGAATGAAATACAACAGAGTATTTCTGGATGGATTAACTGTCTCATAAATAAATGAAGAGTATGAAAAGTGTATAACCGCTGAGTCTGTTGCACCTGTTGATCCGGATGAGATAGTAGTTGAGCATGGAGAATGGAATCCGCTTCAAGAAAGTATCAATGTTGAAGAAATTTCAACTTTTGAGTTACACCATCCCGGATCGGAATGATATGATCCTGTAACTATCTAGGAAGAAATTAAACAGACTTCAAGCAGAATCTTTGAGGAACTTGGTGAGAAGTTTCCAAGAAACCGAGAAATAAACAAACAGAATGATAGTCCTCGACATGGACAACCCACAGTATCTCGAGATCACAAAGTGAACAAGAATTCTAAAGCCTCAAGAGATCAAAAACATGGAGTTGATAAGAAGTGGACATGAAAGACGAAAGGAGCTAATGAAGTTATTTCCAGAAAATGAAAAACAAGCATACCAAGTGTCCATTGAGCAAAAGCAGCTATGGAACAAAGCTTGAACAACAGGAGATTTGGTACGAAATGTTTTACAAAAAGGACAATCAATTTCAGAACTGCTTAATACAATGATTGTTCCTGATAAATCAAAAGAAGTTAAAATAGTAGCTTGGAAATATGATGAAGTATTTGATGCCATTTTGATCAAGAGAGTAAATGCTATATGTGATGTTTATCTCTTTTACTCAAGCATCATTGAACTACCTGTGCAAGACTTGAAAGAGCTGAACAAACTTCCTTTGATTAACCCAACAAAAGCTAGTCGCGGTGAAAATTTTGTTCAATTACTAAACCGGGGAATATCAAAGATGAGTTCATTTCTTAAAACGAGATGTGATCAGGAAGATAAAGAATACTTTCAATCATTGAAAAGCAAAAGAAAACTTGGAGAAAAAGGTGTAGAAGAAGATGTATTTTTGGATGCTTTTAGTGATAAATACTTTGATAAAGTAACAAATCCTGGTCTGAAAGTGATTGATGGCTCTCAAACGACAAAACCAATTCTACGATGGTTTTATAATGTTGATACATTTGAGTTGAAGCTTGTTAGAAATCTGGATGATTGGGATAAAGATATGATTTCTTTATTTGGAGTATTTGAGCTAAAATTGCTTCATCCAAGTTACATTTCTTTCTTATCAATTCAAAAGTTTGAACGAGTGTCTTCTGAAGTTGCTAAAAATGACAAGAAGTACTTTATGACAATCATTAAAGTTATGAATGCTGCAATGGAAAGGATTGCATTACGCAAAGCCTTAGCATATGCAAATATTGTGAAGAAGGATATTAAGTCGATTGACTTTATGAGGATTTCGAGCGAAAGGGGTGTTAGAAATTCACTCGCAATCTAAACCTCTGGAACTTTATGCTAACATTAACATTGTAGGTTTGTCCAAGGAGACATTGGAAAGAATGGAAAAGATGGAGATAAAGACAAATGAATCAAAGCCTGAGCAAGCTATTCTAGTAGAAAAATTCAAGTCAGCAATTACAAAAGCATTGAGAGAACAAGAGCTATACAAGGAGAAGCCTATGTTCAAAGTAAAAGATGAACCAGAAGATTTCTTTGATGTATGAAGAATGAAAAATGAAGATTGAAGAATGAAGATGAAGATTGAAGAATTTTGAAGATCGAAGACCAGAGATTGAAGATTTTGAAGACTGAAGACAATGTCAATCTTAGGGGGAGTATTGTAGAAGCCTCTCGAAGATTAACATTTAGTCTTTATTGTCTTTATTAATAGTTTTGTCATAGTTTAGGGACTTATTTGTAAATATATGTTCCTTTTTGTTTTCTTTGATGGTATAAATAGCATAGATTATGTATTGTGTAGGTAAGCACAAAGACTAGACTAGTGCAGCTTAGAATCAGTCGAACGAATTGTAACTGTTCTCTAGACTTGTATTTCTATGCTTTCTATCAATGAAAAACTATGAATTTTTCTGATATGTTTGCATTGATTTGATTACTTGTGTTTGTTTTCATTCAGTTGCATCACAATATCATCACAGATCGATCCATTTTGATCCTATCATACGCTGTAAACATTCACACATTACATTTCATGTGTCCACAGCGCATGAAAAAATGTTCATCCGCTGTGAACAAACAAACAAATATTTCAAGGGTCCACAGCGCATGAACAAATGTTTATCCGCTATGAACAAACAAACAAATGTTTCAAGGATCCACAGTGCATGAACAATTGTTCATCTGCTGTGAACAAACAAATTTTTTTCAAAAAGGGCAAACAACGCATGAACAATTTTTCATCTGCTGTGAAAACAGTGATCATACATAGTGTATGACCGATTAGTCATCAGTTGTGTGTACAACACATGAAAAATTGTTCATTCGTTGTGAACACAGTACAACATACAAGGGGTCCACAGCGTACAATAAAAAACTGTACAGCGGAAACGTTGTTCACAAAGCGCATGAGTAACTCACAGCACACCACATAAATCAAATCTTTAAGTCACTATTCATATAGCGTACAGACATTGTACCCACAGCGGATAAGTCTTTTGTCCACTGTATATATAAACACAACACTTGTAAAATTTTGTTTTCATCCCGAGAGAGAGAGAGAGAAAAATTCAAAAATTTTTAATACACTGTCTTTAAACCCTTAAACCCTTGAAACCCTATCGATTAAAGACCTAAAATCATTGTGATTTATCATCTGATTCACAATCAAATAGGTATAACAACAACATTCAAACAATTCAATCATTCATAACAAAACACACACACAATACTAACAAATAAAACAATAACAAGCAATCATAACAGCATTGGCAACATCATCCTTAGGGGGAGTATTGTTTAACTCAACAAGTGCATAAATAGATTAATGCTTTAAAGGATGATGCTTGCCATAATCAAACATATATCAAACATAATGTGTTCTAACATCCAAACAATCATTTACTAACACATTAGCATCATTAACAATCATAACATTCACTAATATTTGTTTAAATTTCTTCATCAGAATTATAGATAAAAGAAATTTTGACAAGTACCCACAACGGATGAAGTACTATAATGCAGATGAACAAAGCTCTAATGCGGATGAAGACATCCCACAGCGAATGAAGCTTAACATGCAGCGGATGAAGATTTAAGTCTAAGTGTGTGCAGCGGATGAAGACATCCCACAGCGGATGAACAACAGACAGCGGATACAAGTCCACAGCGGATGTTCATCCATAGCGGATGAACATTCCATAGCGGATGTTCATCCACAGCGGATGAACATTTCATAGCTGACAACCAAAACATCAACAGCGGACGACCAATCATCACAGCGGATAGCTTGTAGACTTAGGATTATTTATGTAATTTTCGTTTACATAAGGGTAGTTTAGTAATTATATATAGCTATGTGTATAGGCTATAAATAGCATTCTAACCTAATCCTTTGTAAGTTTTTTAAACAATCAATCAAACAAGCAGCTATTATTATTTTCGAGCATTCAATCACACACAATCACTCACACACACTGATTTCATAGCATCTATCAAGGGTTTCTGCACCATGGTTCATGTTTATTGATTGAGAGATTAGAAAAGATCCTTGGGGAAATCAACCTGTTCATGTTGAATATTGTTCTAACATGTTCATTTTCAACATATGTTTAAGTTGATTTCATCAAATGTGCTTTCTACAGTAGGGATTTCCATAAAATAGTTGAATCTCATGATGGTATCTGCTCTGGGAGGTGCAAAATTAGAGAACTTGGGCACTGCATAAAATAAAATTTGAGTTAGTTATGGTAAGATTAAGTCAGACCTAACCCTAGGGTTGAATGCCCTAAAAATCATGTTTTTAGAGAAGGCTGGGCTCGCCTTTAGGACTTTGATCTCTTGATCAAGGAAGGTGCATCATCCTAACTAGCATGCTCGAGTAACCCATGATTGATAAAGTCCTCAACAGAATCACAAAGAATAAAACAATAAGATCGGATCATTTTCTTACCAGTGATTAGAAAAAGTAATATTAAAGAAGGAAACTTGAGAAGAGTTCAAGATAGTACCTCAAATGCTTTGTGAAGACGAATATAAAAGACGATGGAATGATTGTGAGAAGAAGAAGTTCTAAAGCGGGATACTAATAACCGCTTGAAATGATGTTGTATGGGTACCTAGATTATCAGGCTACTCTAGGTTGTGTCTTATGACGTCTTAGTTGTGAAATTTGAAATTTGAACGACTGTAATTTGTGATAACAACTTTTAAAATTTGGGGACAATTGTTATGGCTGTATTTTATAATTCGGTATCCCGAATCCTGAGTAAGTTCAATATCCTAAATACTATCATTATTATCGACTATTAATCTTTTTGATTTGACTTGTTCTCGTAGGTGACTTGTGTTTACTTAGTTAATCCTTAAGAAGTGGAGGCCTGTTGAAGAAAATATGGAGTAGCATATCTCTAATGGTAAAAAATGAAGAGCATGTAGTCCTGGATTCTTAGATGATAGTTAGATTTATTTTCATATATATATATATATATATATATATATATATATACACACACACATAGATGCATAAGGATCAATATAGAACACATAATACACATTTCAATTCTCTCTAAAGCATATAGTATATATGCAACTGCTCTCACTTTGTAATTTTGATGGCAATGAATAAGAAGAACATGAGATAGCATAACAATTAGTCACCTCCAAAGGTTTTTGGTGGAGATTTTCAGGGAACAAAAGATTTCCTTGTAATCAACTATGTCATTCCCTTACTTTTACTATTCAATTCGTTACACAAATCGATCAATCAGACATTCTCACATACGAATTTGATCACAAAGCTATTCTTGTTAGTTTTTGGTCAAAACAAAAACTATTGGATTGTTAGTGTATAAATAAACTATTCATAATTTTTACCAAACCACAGGAAGTAAAAGTTTAGGTTACTCTAAATGAAATGACAATTTTATCCTTTTTTAGAGTTACACTTTAACCTTAAAATTATGTAAATGTTATAGCTTTATTTAGAGGGAACAAGTGTGCAATGTACTCTTAAATCTAAAAGAAACAAAATCAATGAAATATATTCCAACCCCACCCCGTATGGTGGCACCCTCTTGTGGCCACACCCACTTATAATGACAGTGACCACCCCTCAACAAGAAAGGTTAAGGACCTCGATCACCAATATCACCCTGGAAAATTTTTCAAAATAAAATGATAAGGCAGAAAACTCTAGCATTAAAAATGAAAACTTTAAAAATTTCGGGTCATGACCGTGGTCACGGAGCGACCAGTGGGCTTAACGTTCCGCTATGGTCCTGGTTTAAAGAAATGAAATTTTGATGGCATAGCAGACCGCTATGCCATCCTTAGTGAACCCTTAATAATCCGTTTGGTGGTCACCAAACAAATCCCTCATGGACTAACATATGGCATGATGACAAGGACCGGGACCATGATACATAATGGAGTGACACTTGTTTGATGACTAAGCATCTTATGTCAACAAGTGTCTACACATGGTAATATTTGACTGGTTATCAAGTGCCTCGGCAACCCTTCTTTGGTTGCGAATCACGACCATGCTACTTAGCAGTCTGCGATGGGGGAGTCAAGCATGCTATAAAACGCTGCATTTGTAAGATGAATTTTTGTAAAAGTTTTGAATCTCCTTTACACTTCTAAGCATTATACACCTATAATATATATGGTCTAGGAAAATATCTTACCCCATAAACTCTAGAAGCTTTAAGTCATGATTTAAGCTCTTGAATAAGGTGAACATGTTTATGAAACTTAATCTGCATGCTACTTATTATGTACCCTAACGTTTACTAAATGATTCGAACCATGTTTATGAAATACTTATTTAAAAATGTTTATTTTTAAAACCAACATGTGATTGTATTAAAGGTTTAATTAAAGGTTTAAATGATCATGACAGGTTGTGTTTTCTTGGTTTTTCCATGTAAGGCCCCGTTCCCGGAGACCTTACAGTTGGACAATTATAACATTTTTTATATAAGATAAATACATTTCAAAAAAACATCGCAGCGGATTAAGTTATCAAAAACCATTCATGTATTAATATTTGATGTTGCTAAATAATACATCATTGTATTTTAACAGTTACAAAAGAATCATTCAATTGTATTACAAAACAACAAAATGATCATGCACAAATGGATGCCAGTCTTTGCTCGCCAAGTAGCCTCACCCGCGTGCCATCCTCAGCAACATCCTTACCTGCCAACTGATATGCATATAAAAAGTCAGCGTTGCTGAGTGAGTTCTAGTTTAATAATATAGAAAAATACACTTTGTAAACTTCATTTGGTGATCATTCATCAATATACATAATCAATCATAAAGTGATACATTATCTTTCTTTCTTTCATTATCTTTCTCTTTCATTAACTATGATTGCACAAAGTAAGAGCCTACATTGTTGGTTGGCAACAGATGCCGAACCCCTATTGGCAAACGTTTATCCTGGTAGCTAACCCATCGATAGTTGATCCACACTGCTAGGTATGAAGCCTGCTCAAAAACTAAGATCCCATTCATTCATTGGTCAATCCCCGTGATTACACCCCAGATGTGCATCCTCATAGGCTATACAGCCGCATATCAGTTGAGCTAACGACAACAAGGTCGTGCACCTCTATTCATTTTGCTTGCAAGGCTTTTCATTCATCGTAAGGGCCCGGGGTAACATTCATTAAGTTTCGTTGTTGTTCTTTTATTCTTTCGTGTCCACTTATTATGAATAATACTTATTAAGATGCACATTGCATAATCATATAACATGAAAATATTATAGACATAGAAAAGTAGCACATAAAAAGAAACAAGCATAATTATCCTCAAACAAGCATAATCTTTCCTTATACAAAAGTTCTCCATACTTAAATTCTATTCCCAAAATTTCCAGAAAATCCCAAGTCCTTAGACAAATGCGGATGAACAAATGCGGATGAACATTCTCAGGAAATTTTCTAAGTGTCAGGAAATGCCCATGAACCGTATGCAGATGACTAACGCAATACACATGGACACTGTAGCAAATGCGCATGGGTAAAACAAATCCGGATGAACACTTAACAAATTCGCATGAATACTTAACAAATGCGCATGAAGACTTAACAAATGCGCATGAAGACTTAACAAATGCGCATGAAGAAAAGACCAAATACGCATGAACAAAAGACTTTCTGTTAAATGCGGATGAACATAAAAACTAACCTGAAATTCAACTTATGTCATTACCAGTCCCAATCAATATTCTAACATGAACATAACTTAGATCTATCAGTCTAACACTTAGAACATCACAAACTTTAAACGATCAATAAGGGAATCACACAACATAACTATATCATCATAATCGTCCGTACCACACATAAAAAATCATAATTTGTTTCGAAAACATCAGTCAAATATGCAAACCAACCCCAAATAAGTAGAAAACATTTAAAAGAGGGATCTAGAACTCACCTCTACTACTTTCGAGTAAAACTCCTCCAAACCAGAGAGCAACCTGGAGTTCAAACGCCTAAACACACCAAAACACAAAACCGAACACAAAAGAACACATAAGAATCGGTCCCGAAGCTGAAAGCTCAGCTGAAACCAAACATAACACATAAAAACTCACCTTCAAGCCGAATCTTCTTCTTCTTCTCTCTAGCACCGATGGAAACTCTGTTTTTTTTCTTCTTTCTAGCAGTTGAAGCAGTTGTTGTACCATTATAGTGGGCGGCCATGCCCACTTTAAACATAAAATAATAATGTTTGTCCTTTTGTACACTTTAGCCCCTCCACTTTTGCAACTTCTTCTTTTGTCATTATTCTTTTCTTAATGAATTTTCGGGTGTTACATTCCACCGCCGCAACGTAAGATTAGAATACTAGTTGCGTATAAACACTCAAAAATAGAATAATGCAATTGTGTATTTTTCAACACTAATAATTAACTCCAGCCTAGAACTTTGTGTACAAGATCCCACTACCTTATCCTTTTTGCATTTAAAATGGCTCAAAAGTGGTTGTCGTGATAATATTTTTAAATCTGTTGAAATTTGAGAAATTTGACAGGTTTTAAAAACACAAAATCACTTCCTAAAATTATATTGCTTAATCAGTTCTACAAAATTTCACTAATTACATGCGTATCTAGGGGTGAGCGGAATAATATAATGTAATGAATTATATATTGAAAATATCGAATCCAAAGATATCGTACTTTAATTATGAACTTTCTATAACAAAGACTTAAAACTCCTGATTAATTATATAGTCCCAGGGCATGATGTAATTAGTTTGGACACTACGAGAAATTTGGGTCTTCAACTACGCATAGAACTTGTGGCTAAAAGTCTATTATGTGTTATCGACACATAAGATAAGTGTCATATTGTGTGGACTCGCGCCTGTATATATAGATCATTACTCACGTTTCATTTATGTGTAGGCATATAGCTTGCTATACCTACACATACATATGTAGCTAAAAATAATTTATATATGTGGATAGAAGTTTGACAATTTGTTTGGTTGGCAGTTGATGTGGCGTTGACGTGGTGCCGACGTGGTATGTTGGACTCAACAAGTGCATTGAAGAATAATGCTTGTCATAATCAAACATAATGTGTTGTAACATTAAAACAATCATTAACTAACACATTAATATTCATAACAGAAACTAATTGTTGTTTAAATTTCTTTTTTAGGTTTGTAGATAAAAGAAATAAAGATATGCCCACAGCGGATAAAGATATGCCCACAGCGGATGAGTAAAGGTCAGCAGCGGATGAAGACTGAAGAAGTCCAAGTGCTCACAGCTGGTGAAGAACTTCACAGCTGATGTCCAAGTACTCACAGTGGATGAATAAGTTACCACAACTGATGAACACTTCCATAGTGGACAACAACAAGACAAACATTCATAAAGTGTTCATAGCGGATGACTATCATACACAGCGTATAACTTATTCATCATCCATAGCGGACGTGTATACATCCACAGCGGACATGTTATCATCCACAGCGGATGACTTAGACTTAGGATTTTATATAATTTTCGTTTACATAAGGGTATTTTTTTAATTGTATATAGCTATTGTGTATAGGCTTTAAATAGCATAATACCCTAATCCTTTGTAAGCTTTTGAACAATCAATACAAACAAGCAGTTGTTATTATCATTCAAGCATTCAATCACTTGCAAACACATAATCATACACACACATAGATATCATAGCATTAATCATGGGTTTCCGCACTATGATTAATGAGTATTGATTATATAATAACCTGTTGTTATATTTGAGAGATTGAAATCAATCCTTAGGAAAATTCATTGTTTGTTCTTGGTGTTCTAAGTTGTTTAAACCCGAGAATACTGGAATTTTATCACGTGGTATCAGAGCCTTGGCTCAAATCATTCACTGATTTTTTATTCTCTCAATCAATACAATGATATATGTGGTTCATTAGCTTCATATCATCCATTTTCGAGCTGAAAATCATCATAAAACTCTCTTCTACTTCAAACATTCAACAAATGCTTAAAATATAATTTATTAATCTGTTTTTGTGCATTGTGTAGAAGCTTTTGTGCTGTTGAAGCTCTAAATAGCATTCATACACTGTTTTCAAACGTGTCCATCATCACAAAACCTCCAAAACTTCTTCGATTTAAGGGTTTTTGATAGAACAGTAGTCGATTACTGTTTTATCAAGTTTTCTTCAAACATACATTGTTTTTAAACACTTAAATCTTTTTAAGTGTTTAAAATCATCATATTCAAGTATTTTTATACTCGAATCAGGTTTTTGTTCTTCAATCAACAAACTGATTATTGATTTTTGTGAAGAACAGTTCAGCCGCAAACAAACCCTAGGATAAACCCTAGTTTTCAATCATACATAACCTTAAAAATATATGGTGATTTTGTTGGTTTCTGTATCAAAACGAAGAATGAACATATTCTTCTTTTGAATTTTTTGAAAAAGTTACTTTTTGATTCAAAAAGTTAACTTTCAAAACATTTTCCCTATTTTTAGGGTTTTTGACTTTTCTTGACTGACATCATTAAAAGTTGACATTCCTAAAACAGAATATTCCTTTATTTCATCGAGATTTGATAGTGACATTACCTTGGACATTAACTGATTTAAAATTGAATTATTGAATTTCCTTCATTCGGTAAACTTAAAAGTGACAAAAATCATTACAAACACATCCTAGTGACCTTAGGATAAAACCAATTTGGCACCGAGCTAAATTAAAAATCATATTTGAATTAGACCGTTAAGTTAAAAATTCAACAACCATGTCTGATGAAATTTTAGGATCAAACAGTGGTCTCAAACCGCCAAGGCTAAAGAACAAAGTAGACTTCAAACAATGGAAAATTATGTTCAGAAACTGGATTATTTTCCAAGACCTGGATCTATGGACATCCATAACCGAGGGACCATACATACCTCTGACTCTTGGTCCAGACTACAACATACAAAAACTAGTCAGCTTAAAAAGTGTAGCTGGTGATGACCTCAAAAAGGTCAAAACAGACATGAAAGCATAGAACATTCTGGAAATGATTCTGCCATTTGAAATCCTGACACGAGTTGAAAATTTCAAAAAAACACATGAGCTATGGAAGGTGCTTCATACAATGTGTGAAGGAAATGAGGAAATAAGGGAAATCAAGAAAGAAAAATTGAGGACCCAGTATGAAACCTTCCATCATGTGCAAGGAGGGTCAATACCTCAACAGCTTCACAGATTTGTTCAGTTAGTAAATGAGATGATTGTTTATGGACTCAAATACAAACCTATGGAGATCAACAAGAAGATGTTGCATACACTTCCAGAGAGCTAGACTCAATCAGTATCTCAGATGAAAGCAATATTGGATCTAGAAGCATCATCTCTAGATGCACTAGTGGACAAAGTAGAGGCACTAGAACTAGATGAAAGATCCAGAAATAACTACATAGTGAGACATGTGGAATAATACAAGTTCAATGAACTATAACAAATAGACAGTGCATTTTTAACTTGCACTGGTGAAGATGAGGATGAGGAGTTTCTGGATTTAAGTGAAACTTCTTTTTTCTCTGCTCCCGAATCATCCCACAACAAACAAAAGTCAAAGAAGACTGGTGTTCATGCTTCCCATGAAGTAACACCTCAAAGCTAACAACTTCCAGCTCTAACAAATAGCACTCAAAACCTATGGATGCACTAACAATCATCTTACAAAGTGAGGAACAAAATGAAACTTTTGCAGCCTTTTTAACAAGCTTTAAAGCCTACTTAGGGGCTATCCTCACATCATCACAGATCATACAGCAAGAAATGGATGAATTGCCTCCTAATATGGTTGAAGAAATGGATCTTCAATGGTTAATGGCAATGATTGCATATAGATCTAAGAAGTTCCTACAAAGGAACAAGGGGTTAAGCATGGATAAGAAAACCAAAAGTGGTTTTGATAAGACAAAGGTGAGATGCTATAACTGCCAATTCTATTGATATTTCTCCAGAGAACGCCAACAACCTAGAGTTAACAGAAACAACCAACAAACACAAACCTCAAGTAGCTATCACTCAAACAGACAAATCCCTCCTCCTATTAGTATTCCTGATGCACCAACCCCAGCTCAAATCACACAGTATAGCGCAAATCAACATTCAAAATCATCTTCAATGATTATCAAACAAGATGGTGAATGTGATTAGAGTACGTACGAGGCTGAGATCCAATCTCCCGATCATGCACTCATGGCAAACATAGAGGATAAAATTTCTGAAATCCCAAAAAAGGTAAGGGAAAACCACTGTACACAAGCATGCATTGACGAAGTCAATTGATACAGAGAACACACAGACAAACTTTCTAAGAAAGTGATTGAAACAAACATTTTAAATGAAAGTTTAAAATCAGATAAAAAACAATATGAGACTAAAATTCTTTCATTATAAAATGATTTGGAAAAATTGATGTTTGAAAAGTTAACACTTGCAGCTCAAGTAGAGCAACTCTCTAAATCATTGACTCAGTCAAAAACATTACAGGCTAAAACTGAAGTGAAACTTTAAAAATTTCAGGTGAGTAGCAAGAAGTTTGAAGAACTTCTTGCTCAGCAAAGGGCATTTAAAAACCCTTCAGGTTTGGGATACAATAAGTTCAACCCACCTTCTAATGATAATTATATCCCACTACCTGATTCTATGACCAACAAACAGGGTGAGTTTGTTGACCCACATAACAGGATGACTCAAAACAATCATCATCATCATCATCATCAAAATTATCATTAATATCAAAAACACATTTGATAAGGCTGAAGGCTATGACATCTGCTCTGGTGGTAGAAAGGCTGAATCTTCCACCATTTCTCCTAAACAAATAAACAAGGGAAAAGGCAACACCCCTATTCAGCCAAAACAAACAACAGTAACTTTTGATGTACCATTAAAGTCAAGTTTATAATCAAAGGTTATTAAAAAACAAAACATTGCAAAGTTACCATACTGTGAATGGTGTGATCAATACACACACACCACAGAAAAATGCAAATATGGTAAGTATTGCAAGTATTCTGACATGAACAATCACAACACAGAATCATGTTATTTTCACAACTATTGTTCTATTTGTGAAAGAAACCATCATAGTACTGCAAACTGTTTTTTCAACAAGAAAAACAAGAAGCAAACCAAAACACCTCAAGTTGAGAAATCAACTGAGAAACAGATAGTTGTTCCCAACAAGAACAAAGGAGGAGTACCACGCGAACTCCTCATACAAAAGTTGTTTTAAACAAAGATAAAAACTTTTATGACAACTTTAAACAACCAACCAGGAGACATAATGTAAGGCCCTGTTCCCGGGAACCCCACAGTTGGTCAACCATAAACTTATTTATATCAAAACATATTAAGACTTATTAAGTAAATAAAATATTACAGCGAAATAATTCATCAAAAACCATTTCATGCTTCAATAAATACATTTACCAAGTAATACATCGTCGTTTAAAAGATTACAAAAGATCAATTAGTTGTATTACAAAACAACATCATTATTATTTCATGAGATGGATGCCAGTCTTTGCCCGCCTAGTAGCTTCACCCTCGTGCAATCCTCAGCAACAAGCTACCTGCCCACTGAAAATGCATAAAAAGTCAGCGTTGCTAAGTGAGTTCTAGTTTTAAATATTAAAATACTTTACATTTAGTGAAAACCTTTCCTTTACTTTCATTCGTGGTCACACAACAGACATACATCTTGGTAATATCATTATTATCTTTTATCATCATTCATAATCGTTCATTTCGCACTTTTTCCTTATCTTTCACTTCTATCTACATCCTGTCATAAGCTATACCCCATCATTAGGCACGAAGCCACCTCAGTCTTGGGGTTAAGCGACAAGGATCCCGTTTCGCACATATGGATCAGTCAACAAGACTGACCCCCTGTGTGTATACCCTCATGGGTTAGCCAAGATTGCACGCTACATCGCATACAGTTGAGCTAACAACTCTTTAATGAGTTGTGAACCTCTTTAAATTTGCTTGCAAGACTTTCATTCATTCGTTATGTTCCACTTTTCATTATCTTTAATCTTCCGCTTCTTTTACCATAATACTTTACGTATAAGAGCCTTAACACACCATGAAAAGTTACGTAATAATACGTAATAAGGAACATCAATAACAGGCCACAAACATGCATAACATGAACAAACATGAACCACCAAAACATTCCAGAGCTCAATCATAAATTTCTATTTACCAAAATTTCAGAAAAATCCTAAGTCAATTTTGCGCATGAGCACTATATGGGTGCATGGGCACTATGCAGGCGCACGAACAGTTGGGCGTATGGGAAAACTTAGGCGCATTGGTAAACTTAGGCACATGGGTACTATGCAGGCGCATGGGTACTATGCAGGTGCATGGGTACTTGGCGCATGGGCAGTTTGGGTGCATGGGTTGAAACTTAGCCCCATGGGCAAACACTTAGGCTCATGGGTACTATGCAGGCGCATGGGCAAGTGTTAGGTGTATGGGCAAAAATGTTAGGCGCGTGGGCAGTTACCAGTTATAACTTATACTAATTTCAGTTCCCATTCATCATCCTAACATATTCTTAGCCCAAATCTAGCATACTAAGCACTTAGAACAAGCATACAACCACAATATTCAGTCAAAACATTCACAAACACACACACCCACAAAAAACATGGGTAACATACGGTTTCAAAGCACTATGAGTTATAAAAATGATAATTTATATGCATTTCAGCCCCAAAACAAGTTTAAAACAGAAAAAAAATTAGGGACCTAGAACCACCTACAACAGCCTTCGAGTAAAACTCCACCAAACTCGAGAGCACTTGGAGTTCAAACACCTAAACACACCAAAAACACCCAACCAAACACAGAGGAACATATAAGACTCGGTCCAAAAGCTAAAAATTCAGCTGAAACCAAACAAAACACATGATAAACTTACCTTCAAGGCGATCTTCTTCTTCTTCTCTCTAAAACCGATGGAAACTCTGTTCTTTTACTTTTCTACAGTCGAAGCAGTTGGTGAGCAGGGTAGTGGGCGACCATGCCCACTTTTTAAACATAGTTATAATAAAGTTTGCCTCTTGCACAATTTGAACCCTTTAACTTGGGTTATTTCACCTTTCTTTCTTTATACTTCTGTATTCTTTTCTTTTCTTCGGGTGTTACAAGTCCACCCCTCTTATATAGGTTTCATCCCCGAACCTGTCACTCCTCGAATAATTATGGATAATGTTGTCTCATCTCTTCCTCAGTCTCCCACGTAGACTCGGATCCCTTCATGTGCCTCCACTGTACTCGCACCAGTGGAACCACTTTATTCCGCAGCCTCTTCTTTTTTCTGTCAAGGATGGACACCGGTTGCTACACATAATTGAGTCGTTCATCTAACTTAATATCCTCCAGTGGCATAATCATATCCTCGTCGGCTAAGCACTTTCTCAGATGAGATACATGGAATGTTGGATGAATTCCACTTAACTCATCGGGTAGCTCCAACCTATAGGCCACCTGTCCTACTCGAGCAATAATTCGGAAAGGTCCAATATACCTTGGGCTCAGCTTACCCCGCTTTCTAAACCGAATGATCCCCTTCCAAGGTGAAACCTTCAGCATAACTTTATCACCCACCTTGAATTCAATCGGTCTACGCCTCTTGTCAGCATACGACTTTTGCCTATCTTTTGCCGCCTTCATAAAGGCCTTGATCTTCTCCAACTTTTCAGTCATAGCTCGATCACTTCAACACTCCCCAACACCTTCTATCCGATGTCACCCCAACATACGGGTGTTCTACACTTCCTACCGAATAGCATCTCATATGGTGGCATACCAATGCTGGCATGAGAACTGTTGTTGTATGAGAATTCAGCTAACGGTAAGTGTTCGTCCTAACTTCCTCCGAAATCAATGACGCATGCTTGAAGCATATCCTCAAGCGTCTGTATAGTTCTCTCTGACTGACCATCCGTCTAAGGATGATAAGCCGTACTGATGTGCAACCTCGTCCCCATCACATCATGAAATCTCTTCCAAAACTTGGATGTAAACCGAGTGTCACGGTCAAACACGATAGACACCGGTACACCATGACAAGTCACAATCTCTTTGATGAACTGGTCTGCCAACCTCTCAGATGAATATGTCTCGTGGATCGGTAGAAAGTGAGCACTCTTCATCAAACGGTCAACTATCACCCATATAGCATCGTACCCCCTTACCGTACGTGGTAACTTCGTAATGAAGTCCATGGTGATGTGCTCCCATTTCCACTCGGGTATATCTAAAGGTTGGATCTTCCCGTATGGCTTCTGATGCTCCGCCTTCACTTGCAAGCAAGTAAGGCACTTGCTCACATACTCCGCTACATCACGCTTCATACCCGGCCACCAGTAATCTTTCTTCATATCATGATACATCTTCGTAGCACTGGGATGAATAGAGTATCGAGTCTTATGAGCTTCGTCCATGATTCATCCCCGTAGGTCACCATAACAAGGGATCCACATCCGCCCAAAGCCGGTTCTAACTCTAAGAGTGTTCTCACCCAACTCCGAGACTAGACCTTTCATCCTTTCGGAGTTAAGGCGATCTTCTTTCAACGCTCATCGTGGAACCCCCATGATCTGTGTCATCATATCGGAGGTCATCACCAACTGGTAAGCTTTCAGCCCGATTGGCTCGGGTCTCTCCTTTCGGCTAAGGCATCCGCCACTACGTTGGCCTTGCCCGGATGGTAGTGGATCTCACAATCATAATCCTGATCAACTCTAATGCCTCATTTGCCTCATATTGAGGTTCCTTCTGCTCAAAGAAGTATTTCAAGCTCTATGGTCAATGAAGATAGTGCACTTCGCTCGTACAAGTAGTGCCTCCAATTCTTCAATGCAAAGACCACAGCCGCTAGCTCCAAGTCATGAGTAGGGTAATTAGCCTCATGGATTTTCACGGTCAGGACGCATAGGCTATAACCCTTCCTGTTGCATCAGCATGCCACAACCCAATCCTTAATAAGAAGCATCTGAATAGCCCACAAAGTCTCATTCCCTTCAAGTAACGTCAAGACAGGAGCTTGAGTCAATCCTGCTTTTAACTCCTCAAAAGCATTCTCCTGTTCCAGACCCCATACAAACTTCACATCCTTGCGAGTCAGCTTGGTTAATGTGAGGCTATCTTAGAAAAGTCTTGAATGAATCTCCTGTAATAGCCCACCAAACCCAAGGAAAGAAACTACGGATCTCGGATGGCGTCTTCGGAGTCTCCATTGCATCACCGCCTCCACCTTTGCCAGGCCTACCATGATCCTTTTAGATTTACCACATGAGCAGAAAACTAAACCTCGCGCCACCAGAAAGCACACTTGGAGAACTTAGCATAAAGCTTCTCTCTTCTAAGTGGCTCCAATACCTCATGAATGTGACCGGCATGCTCTTTTCGCTCTTCGAATAATCAGGATATCATCGATAAAAAACAATCACTGATTTATCCAACATCGGTCGGACACAACCAGTTCATCAAATCCATAAAGGCAGCTGGTACGTTAGTTAGACCAAAAGACATAATGAGGAACTCGTAGTGTCCATAAACCCGTGCGAAAAGCTATTTTATGTATATCCTGCTCCTTCACCTCAACTGATGTTAACCAGATCGAAGATCTATCCTCGAGAACCAACTGGCACCTTGGAGTTGATCAAATAAGTCATCAATCCTTGGTAACGGATACCCGTTCTTCATGATAACTGAACCATCAGTTCCTTCATCTCAGACGGAGCCAATCGATACGGTGCCTTGGTAACAGGTTGAGCACCAGGTATCAAGTCGATCTGGAACTCGATCTCGTGGTCTAGTGGCACACACTGGTAAATCTTTTGGAAACACGTCTGGAAAGTCACACACAAGTAGTACATCAGAAAATTATGGTATTGACACATCCACATCCTTCACGTAAGCCAGTAGGCACTACATCCACGTTTCATGCACTTCTCTGCCACCACCATCGAAATCACCTTCGGAACTGTAGTAACTCGATCACCGTAGATCGTCACCGAATTCCCATTAGGCATAGTCAATCGGATCATCTTCTTGCGACACATAATATTTGCCTCATACGGTGCAAACCAGTCCATCCCTAGAACCATATCGAATCCTCCTAGGGGCATCACGAATAATTTAGCAGAGAACCTATGGCCTTCCAACTCTATGTCATAATTCTCTATCAGATCAGAAATCCTGGTAGAATTACCAATGAAGTTTCTACATCAAAGGGCTCATCAATCTTTCTACTTCTAACAGGCAACATAGCACAGAAGGCAGCAGAAATAAAACTCTTACTAGCACCGGAATCAAATAGGACAAGACACAAGTTTGGTTTACAAGGAACGTACCTGACACGACATCGGGGTCCACCCTATCCTCCTCCCGGGTCATCGTGATGCTCTGGCTTTTGCTTTCGGTCCCTCCTTCTCAACCCCTTTCTTCACCCTGGAGCTCTCGGCCCTTGCCTCTTGTAATCCCCGATCAGATGGCCCTCTTCACCACAATTATAACATCTTACAACCCTACACTCTCTTGCCAATATGACCGGGCTTCCCACACTTGAAACAGAGATTCAGTCCCCCTAACACTCCCCTGTATGTTCCTTCCCGCACTTATCACACCTCTTCATTCCCGTACCTGATGTTACTACCCTTCGATCATCCACCCTTGCCCTCTTGTTGCTCGGGGTAAAACCACCATGGCCAAACTGCTTCCCATTCCAGTTCCTGACATCACCACCCTTCTTACTCAACTCTACCACTGCCACCTCTCTCTCATCATACAGCCTCCCTGCCAGATCAACCACCAACCTAAAAGTACTCGCCGGGCGTCGATCATGTGCCTGCGGATATCTGCCGCAAACCCTGGATATACCTATTGATCTTCCTTGACACCGGCATCACTGATCTAGCACCAGCCTTGCCATCTCATGAACTTAGTAGTATATTGCTGGTGTGTCATGGTTCCCGCCTCTAGCTATAAGAACTATCTCTCAATCTTGTCAAGCTCCCTGTGGGAGAAACTTCTCGATCACCGTATTCTTTAACTCACTCCACCTCAGTCCTCCTGATCGCCCTGCTACCCTCGGCCTGGACAATATTGTCCCACCAGCACAAGGCCGAGTCCACGAATAAGTGGGAAGCAAACTTCACCTTTTGATCCTCCCTACATTCGCTGATATCCAACACAGCGCTCCATCTCCCTCACCCATCGGTTGAGCAGCAGCTGCATTCCTATTACCATCAAAAGTCAGGGCTTGCATCTTTGAAATGCCCATAACTACACCCTTGGCAGTTTCCTGCACCGCTCCCTCTTCCTCTTCTCACTAGAGACAACCATCTCAGTTTCTAGTTGCTCCATTCACTGGAACCTCTCCCCAACGGTCCTCCTCCTCTCCTCCTTCTCTTCTTTTCATCCTCCCTCACAGCACGAATAACCTCGGTCACCCAGACGGTAGGATCGTCTGCATGACCTGATGAACTTCCTCCACAACTACCTCTTTCATAGAGGCTCTCAGATTAGCACTCTCATCACCGCCTTCCTGGTGATGAAGCACGGGCTGCAGGAGCCGTCTCAGTACCTTAGCCTTGTTTCTTATGACACGTGGTCCAGCACCACGACCACCAGCCTGCACACCTCCTCGAGAAGCCTTCGAAGATCTACCACCTCCTCATCTAAAACACTATAAGATTCAAACACCACACGGTAATTCAAGGTAATAGCTATGTCAAGCATAGTAAGTCCCTAATTTCATGCTTTAATAAATACATTTGCAAGTAATACATTGTCATTTAAAAGATACAAAGATCAATTAGTTGTATTACAAAACAACATCAATATTATTGCATGAGATGGATGCCAGTCTTTTCCTTCCGTAGTAGCTTCACCCTCGTGCCATCCTCAGCAACAAGCTAACTGCCACTGAAAATGCATAAAAAGTCAGCGTTGCTGAGTGAGTTCTAGTTTTAAATAATAAATACTTTACCTTTAGTAAAAACCTTTCCTTACTTTCGTTCATGGTCACACAAGATACATACATCTTGATAATATCATTATTATCTTTTATCATCGTTCATAATCGTTCATTTCACACTTTTTCATTATCTTTCACTTCTATCTAGATCCTGTCATAAGCTATACCCCATCATTAGGTATGAAGCCACCTTAGTCTTGGGGTTAAGCGACAAGGATGTCGTTGCGCACGTATGGATCAGTCACCAAGACAGAACCCCCTGTGTGAATACCCTCATGGGTTAGCAAAGATCGCACGCTACATCGCATACAGTTGAGCTAACAACTCTTCAATGAGTTGTGAACCTCTTTAAATTTTCTTGCAAGACTTTCATTCATTCGTTATTTTCTACTTTTCATTATCTTTAATCTTCCGCTTCTTTTACGATAATACTTTACGTATAAGAGCATTAACACACCATGAAAAGTCACGTAATAATACGTAATAAGGAACATCAATAACAGGCCATAAACATGCATAACATGAACAAAAATGAACCACCAAAACATTCCAGAGCTCAATCAGTAATTTCTATTTCACAAAATTTCAAAAAAATCCTAAGTCAATTTAGGCGCATGAGCACTATGTGGGCGCATGGGCACTATGCAGGCGCACGGACAGTTGGGCGCATGGGAAAACTTAGACGCATGGGGAAACTTAGGTGCATGGGTACTATGCAGGCGCATGAGTACTATGCAAGCGCATGGGTACTTGGGTACTTGGGTGCATGAGCAAAAACTTAGGCGCATAGATACTATGCAGTCGCATGGGCAAGTGTTGCGCATGGGCAAAAATGTTAGGCGCATGGGTAGTTACCAGTTTTAACTTATACTAATTTCAGTCCCCATTCATCATCCTAATGTATTCTTAGCCCAAATCTAGCATACTAAGCACTTACAACAAACATACAACCACAATATTCAGTCAAAACATTCACAAACACACACATCCATGAAAAACAAGGGTAACATACGGTTTCAAAGCACTGTGAGTTATAAAAATGATAATTTATATGCATTTCAGCCCCAAAACAAGTTTAAAACAAAAGAAAATCAGGGACGTAGAACTCACCTATAGCAGCCTTCGAGTAAAACTCTTTCAACTCGAGAGTACTTGGAGTTCAAACACCTAAACACACCAAAAACACCCAACCAAACACAGAGGAACACATAAGACTCGGTCCAAAAGCTGAAAATTCAACTGAAACCGAACAAAACACACGAGAAATTTACCTTCAAGCCGATCTTCTTCTTCTTCTCTCTGAACCGATGAAACTCTATTCTTTTCTTTTTTTGCAGTTGAAGCAGTTGGTGAGCAGGGTAGTGTGCGGCCATGCCCACTTTTTAAACATATTATAATAAAGTTTGCCTCTTGCATAACTTTAACCCCTTAACTTGGGTTATTTCACCTTTCTTTCTTTATACTTCTCTTTTCTTTTCTTTTCCTTTTTTTTTGTAACTTTCCGGGTGTTACACACAAGTCTCAGAATAGACAGAGCTAAGAACACACAAAGGAAATCTAGTATGCCTAGAATTCCTAAACTAGCAAACAATGCCACATTAGAAGAAATTTGCATAATACGAAAAGATGAAAACCCAAGACCATCTTGGCTTAGGTTGTACCATCTAACTAATTTTTTATTTTTACAGGGACATCAAAGAAGGCCTGACAACATATGGTATGTTGACAGTGGATGCTCCCGGCACATGACTGACAATTGTTCCCTCCTTTGGGATTTTAAAAGTAAACATGGAGGAATTGTAGCCTTTGGAGGAGATAAGACAGGTGGAAAGATAACTGGTGAAGGAACAATATCAAATGGGTTGATCAGTTTTGGAAATGTCAACTACTGCTCCAACCTCCAGTTCAATCTTCTTAGTGTATCCTAAATCTATGACAAAAGGATATGCCACCCTCTTTGACTCCAACAACTGTTACATCTTGAAGACGGGTTTTCAAATACCTAAAGACTGTATCCTTTGGAAACACCCCGTCATAACAACACATCATTGTTGATATGAACACTATTTCAGCATCAACCCCTGAAACATGTTTACTATCAAAAGCATTAGAAGATGTTTCCCAATTATGGCACAGACGATTGGAACACTCAAATTTTTTCAGAATAAGTCAACTTGTAAAAGGTGACTTAGTAATAGGTTTACCACAAAAAGAATTCTTCTGTACAGACCATTGCACTGCATGTATGAAAGGCAAACAACACAGAGTGTCCCATAAGTCAAAATTGGTGAACTCTAACAACACACCACTCAAATTGCTTTACATGGACCTTTTTGGCCCAACAAACATCCTAAGTATAGGAAAGAAGCAATACTATCTTGTCATAGTAGATGATTACTCCAGATTCACCTAGGTTTTCTTTCTACTACACAAGTCAGAAACATCAGGAAAATCATCAAATCCTTTATCACTAAAATTGAATATTAATTAGATCTTAAAGTTAAATCTTTAAGAGGTGATAATGGTATTGAATTTAAAAATGACTTCATTTCTTCCTTTTTTGCAGAGAAAGGAATCAATCATCAATTTAGTGTAGCAAGGACTCCTCAGCAGAATGGAGTTGCTGAATGGAGAAACAGAACATTGATAGAAGCTGGTAGATCTATGCTAGCTGACTCTCTATTACCCATATCCTTTTAAGCTGAAGCAATCAATACAGGTTGCTACATTCAAAACATAACACTAATAATCAAAGAATATTCCAAAACACCATATGAATTAATGATTAAAAGAAAACCTTTTATTGGCTTTTTTAAAGCTTTTGGATGTTCTGTCTCAATATTAAACACAAGAGAACAATTATCTAAGTTTGCGCCAAAAGCAGATGACGAAATCTTTGTTGGATACTTCAGAAGCTCAAAAGCTTACTGAGTATACAATCCAAGGCTTAACATAATGGAAGAAACAACAGATTTTGTTTTTAATGAACATTCTTTCACTAAGAAAGTCATTGGATCAAAATGGTTGTTTGATATTGACTCATTAACAAAATCATTTGACACATCATACTTTGATGTTTCAGTTACCAAGGATAACAATGAGTATCCAATGGTTCCACTCACAACCATTGATGTTCCTCTAACTGCGGATCCTCCTAGGAGAACAAACATCACTCTTTCAAGTACCACAGTTTCAACTCCTCTAGAACAAACAAACACATCAAATGAAACATCCCCAAACACACCATCATCATCACTCTAGTGACCATTCAAGCAAACAAACAATCAAGGTCACATCAACCAGACACAGTTAAAGAAGATGATGACTATCACTCATTACCTTATACCCATCATGAAGATGAAATCTTAGATTTCTTTCATGATTCACCTCAAACATTCAATAAACCTACATAGCCAGACCAACCAACAACCTCAGATACACTTGCTCATCCATTATGACCCAACCAAACAATCACTAATCTTGATTCAACCATACCCATTGATCAGATTGAAACAACAAGAGTTCACAAATATCACCTTTTAGAAAATATCATGGGTGACCTTAATGTTAGAATGACATGTAGTCAATTTGATGCAGCAAACATTTGCTTATATTCCTGCTTTCTAACTCTAACTGTTCCCAAAACATCACCGAAGCACTCAAAGACAACAGGTGGATAGAAGCAATGCAAGAGGAATTACATCAATTCAGAAAGCAAGAGGTATGGCAATTAGTTGACCTCCTATAAGGTTACTATGCCATTGGCACAAGATGGCTGTTCAGGAACAAAGCTGATGATAGAGGGATTGTCATCAAAAACAAAGCAAGGCTCATAGCCTAAGGATATACTCAAGAGGATAGCATTGATTATGATGATATCTTTGCTCCTATAGATAGGATCGAAGCCATCCGAGTGTTCCATGCATATGCCTCATCCAAAATTTCACTGTCATTCAAATGGATGTCAAATGTGTATTTCTCTATGGAAAGATAGATGAAGAGGTATATGTTGCTCAACCACCAGGATTTGAAGACCCAGAATTCCCTCACAGTGTCTACAAGTTGGATAAAGCTTTGTACGATCTTCATCAAGCACCTAGGAAGTGGTATGGAACTTTATCTAAGGTTTCTACTAAGGAATGGGTACAACCGAGGGAAAGTTGATCAGACATTGTTCTTAAAGAGGAAAGAACAAGACTTCTTGACAGCTCAAGTCTATGTGGATGACATAATTTTTGGCTCCACCAACATACAACTTTGAAGAGAGTTTGAGACTCTTATGCAATCAAAATTCCAAGTGAGTTCAATGGAGAACTTACCTTCTTCCTTGGTCTTCAAGTTCAACAATCTGCTGAAGGAATTTTTATCAACCAGAGCAAATATGTGAATCAGATATTGAAGAAATACAACATGTCTAATTGTACATCAAGCAAGACCACATTTGAAACTAGATTGAAGTTTGGACCCGATCCAGAAGGCACATAAGTTTATCAAAAGCTCTACAGATCTATGATAGGCTCCCTGATGTACCTAACTACAAGTAGACCAGACATCATGTATGAAGTTTGCATGAGTGCCAGATACCAAGCTGATCCAGAGGAATCACACATAAATGCAGTAAAGAGAATTTTCAGATACTTAAAAGGCAAACTAGCACTTGGCCTACGGTATCCCAAAGATGGAGATTTCTCTTTATATGCATACACGAATAGTGATTATGGTGGATGTAATAGCAACAGAAAATCCACTACAGGAGGTTGTTAGTTTCTTGGATCAAGATTGATCTCCTGGCAGTGCCAGAAACAAACAAATGTCTCTGTATCAACTGCTGAAGCAGAATACATCGCTGCTTCTGCATGCTGTTCTCAAGTGCTTTGGATTCAAAACCAAATGCTTGATTATGGCTTTAAATTTCTTAAAATACCCATACACATTGATAATTCTGCTACTATGTTTATCACTAACAGTCCTGTTCAACATTCAAAAACCAAACATATTGATATCAGATATCACTTTCTAAGAGATTGTTCAGAAAAGGGTCTGATAAAGTTGATCAAGGTCCACACAAACAATCAATTAGTTGACCTGTTTACCAAACCAATTGATTCAACTAGATTTTAATTCTTGGTTCAATCACTTGGTATGATCAACTATGAACCTAACAAGTAATGTTTTCCAAACATTAATTTCAAACAAACTTGATTCTGTCAAAGTCCAAGTTTAACATTAAACATACATATTTTCAAAATCAAGACATCCAACAAACTTGTTTTTGATACCACATGACCACACATTAGAAATGATAGTATAATTTGTTTGATATGTGGATAGGCTTAGCATAGGACACCTAATATCACATACAACAGTGAAGAACTAAATTCTCATGATTGTGTGGTCAGCAACACACTTCTTGGTTTATGGTGAGTATTGGTCTATCCAATATAGATTGCTTGCTAAGTAACTACTATACACCAAGTGAAATAGTTTATAAATTGTTCAATCATACAAGTGTCTCCTTTGTTATGATTTTCATAGACCTAGAGGACACTAAGGCATTCGTTATTATGCTTAGCACAGACCTGATAACCTACATCATGATCCAAAAAGATTCCTAATAAGAAACACATCTATCTTGGATGAACAATCAATAAAGTCTTTTAGACTACATGCCTAGTGAATGAATCAAAAGAATCCCAAAGAGGATCACCTTTCAAAGTGAAGTGAAAAAGAATCCCAATGTCGATCAAACAACATGGATCAAGTTGAGCATTTATAGTCCTAAGTAGCTAGGTCATAAGTATAGAAAGTACTTTCTAGAATATCTTGAGGAGGGTTGATCTTAACATACAATCAGATGTGGGGAACATACAAATCATCTCAATACACCCAAAACATGATAATCACTCACTGTTTCAATCAATCATTAATACCATGCATGAGTTTAAGTGGATAACATTGTAAGATAATATTAGAAGATTGTAAGGCTGATGCAACCAAAGAAGCCAAAACAACCAAGGGTCTTCCTGCATGCATGCACTGGACGTACAAGGTAGAAGGGTCTTCATGCATGCATGCACAGGATTAAGAAAAGCACAGACATTATGCTCTTTTACGAATCATTGGCCATTTTGATGTTGTTTGAGAGGTGATTTGGTGAGGTTGTTGTGTGGAATGAAAATTTTGAATATTTCGGTGAGAAAGGGTTTATGGGTAATGTTTTTCTAGAACTTTAAAAGTGTTTTGAAAAAGTGAATAGAAATGTCAATGGTCAATGTATCATTTATACTCTCTCAGACAATTTAAAACCATTTATTTAGTTGTGGGTCCCATATACCTCTTTACCCATCCGTGTTATCCACAGGTTATTCTTCGTAGATCTCTACAGAAGGCAAAACCTTCCCTTTTTGATTTTTTTTTTAATTTCATTCTTCCGCTACACATCTACAGAAGACAAAAGTTATGTTCTGTTAATTCTCCGAAGGTGCAATTTCTTCCGAAGCAAATTTTTATATTTTCTTCCGAATTAATTTAATAAAATTTTCTTCCGAATCAAGTGTTGTGTTTTTCTTCCGAAGTTAATTTTGATAAAATTTCTTTCGAAGAAATGTTTGTTTTTCTTCCGAAGTTAATTTGATAAAAATTTTATTTCGAATCAAATGTTTTTGATGTATGATACTAATATATTGTTAAATCATTTGTTGTTTGCTGTTGACCCTTGTTAACTCTACTTCATGGTAAATGTGCAAAATAGATATTTAGTTAAAAAAATTTAGATATCCTGCAGCCAAGTTAGTGCTTAAGATCCAACTTTCTTCATTTAAAAATAAACACATTAAACTCAGATTTTCATGCTGATTACTACTCCCCCTAAATTATGATTAATAATGAACTTATGCATTTTCAAATATTATTAAGAGAAAAGCATGAAAGCAATTATCTATCAACTTATTAGTAAATAAAGAACAAAACACAAAATCTTTTTGTATTTTTGCTTATAAGCAGAGCTTAAACTATTTACAAGCATTTACTCATACAATGGGATCACACTATGACCCTAAGCAACTTCCTGAACCAGTTTTGTTGATGATAAAATACATAGATTTGTGCTGATTGCAAGTATTATGATCCACATAAATTCAAGCAAGAGTGTAGTTTCAACTTGTCATTTGTTTACCATGTTTTGGTACTGATTCAAATAGACCAATATGGATTCCCATTTAATTCACATTAGAGTTTGTCCCTCCGTTATGATCAATAATCACTTTCACACTTAAAACTATGTTCTTTAAGTTATAAGCTCTATCTTAAGATTTCTTTGAAATCTATAATGCTGATATGATTTGTAAGCTCTGAATTAATATACAGTTGATCAATTGGATTCTCTTAGAGCTGTTCCTTTTTGGAATCTTTTTGATCATCATCACCAGACACCAGGTCTTACTTACGTAAAATGAGGTGCCTGTGAACCCAGGTCTTTGTTTACACAAAACAAGGGTCCATAATATGCAAAGATAGAGGTTATAAAGTGTCACAACTAGTGTGCTTAGATGAATAAGTGATCACAACAGGATAAGACTTACGTGCTTGTTCTCAAAATGGAATGTCCATAATTTGTCACCTTGGCATTACGTATGCATGAACTTGTATAGATTTCACTCAAGCTGAACCTACTCACATATCAAGTCACATCTGATCAGTATTTATTGTTTGATAAAATTCAGGAAATTAAGCAAAGACATAGTGTGCTATCATTTCCCATGACATGAAATGCTTATTCAAGAAACATGAAACTAAGACAATATTTTTTGTGGAATTTTATTTGTTTTATGAATGTTTTTGGCTTTTTCATATTAAGAAATTTAAGGACAGATCATCTTTTCATTGAGTCAAAGCTTTAGTGAATAAATCAGCAAGCGGATTTGTGGTATCCACTTTAACCATTTGATTAACCTTTTTCTGAACAATCTATCAAAATGATATCTGATTTCTATGTGTTCTGTTTTACTATGTTGCACTAGATTAGCAGTGATGAACATAGCAGCTGAGTTATCAATATGTATTGGTGTTTGAAAAAGTTGTAACCATAATCAAGTAATTGGTTTTGCAACCAAAAACTTAAGAGCAACCAGCTGAGTTATCAATATGTATTGGTGTTTGAAAAATTGTAACCATAATCAAAGTAATTGGTTTTGCAACATAAACTTAGAGAAGCAACCAGCTAAGCAGCTGTTACTCAGCCTCAGTTATGGATACTGATACATTTGTTTGTTTTTTGCACTGCCAAGAAACAAGTCTTGGTCCTATGAATTGGCATCCACTATTTGTGGATTTCTATTGTTGTTAGACCCTCCAAAGTCACTATCAGATATGGTAGAGGTTGAATTCTCCTTCTTTGGGATACCAAGTCCTAGTGCTGGCTTTCCTTTGAGGTATCAGAATATCCTTTTCACTGTATTCATATGTGACTCCTTGGGGTCTGATTGGTACCTAGCACAAACACACCACAGCAAACATTATGTCAGGTCTACTGGCAGTTAAGTACATTAAGATCCTATCATAGATCTTATAATCTTTGATCAACTGACTTCCTTTTAGGATCAAGTACAATCTTATCTATTGTTGATGCTAGTGTTTTGCATGAAGATGAATCAGCAAGGTTGTACTTCTTCAAGATTTGATTCACATACTTTTCCTGATTGATGAAAATGCCATCTAGTTTCTGATGACTTGCAAACCAAGAAAAATATTAATTCTCCCATGGAACTCATTTGAAACTCAGATTTCATCAAACATTCAACTCTTTACACAATCTCTTGTTTTGGTCCAAAGATGATATCATCCACATAGACTTGGACAACTAAGAGATCTTGATGATCATGTTTCAGGAAGAGTGTCTGATCAATTGTGCCCCTTTTGAACCGTGCTTGAGTAAGAAGAATGATAAGTTTCATACCATTTTCTTGGGGCTTGATGAAACCATACAAAGCTTTGTCAAGCTTGTATACCCTGTGTGGATAATCAGGATCTTCAAAGCCTAGTGGTTAGGCAACATAGACTTCTTCATCAACTTTACCATATAAGAAGCACATTTTACATCTATCAGGTAAACTTGAACTTCTTATGTGATACATAGGCTAGAAAGACTCTAATGGCTTCAATCATGGGAACAAGATCAAACTTTATCATAGTCTATCCCCTTTTCTTGAGTATAGCATTATACTATCAGCCTTGCTTTATATCTTACAATGATACCTCTGTCATCTAGTTTGTTCTTGAAAAGCCACCTTGTGCCAATTAGATATTGGTCTTCAGGAAGATCAACTAGATTCCAGACTTTTTGTTTGTTGAATTGCTGAAGTTCTTCTTGCATTGCTTCAATCCAGCTTGTTCTTTCAATGCTGCAGTTATATGGCTAGAACTACTTATGAAAGAAAACAGGAGAATAGAAAGATATTAGCACTCCCCCCTTGACTTCTTGTGGTTCTTTTAGTAAGATCACCAATAATGTTTTCAATAGGATGATACTTATGATTCTTGTTGTTGGTACTGATTCAACTGAATGGATGATTCCAAGTTGGTAATGTTGGTTGATGGAGATGGACCCAGCTGAGATGGAGAATCAACAAAGTGATTAAGATCCTTATCATTTTGGCCTTCTGATGCTGAATGAACTCCATCTTCATGATTTTGTGTTTCCGTAGATGTAGTTACAACTTCCATAGCAGCTACAGGAATAAGACTGATGTAGGAGTTTGTTGATCTGCATATGTGAATGTTATTGGAATGTTTTCTGATGAGTTTGGAACTTCAGTTGAAGGCAATGAAGCATCTTCAAAAGTAGATGGAACATCTACGCATGTGTAAGGAACTTCTACGGATGCGCTGTTGACTTCTGATAAAGTTGAAATTCCATGTCCATCAGTGTTTTCATTGCTTGTTTGAGATGAAGGGCCTGTATCAACAACATTTGAAGTATGTGTGTGGAGTAATCTTAGAATATCAGCTGACAATGACACTTCGCTCAAACTTGGAGGTACATAAGGATAACATGTATCCGCAGGACCTGCAACATTCAAATAACTAGAGTTAAATGAATTTGTTAATGCATCTATATCAAACAACCAAGATGAACCTTTTACAAATTTTAGAAATAAGGATTCATCAAAAGATACATTAGGTGTCTCCTCTACAATATTGTGATGAAGAATGTATACTCTATATTATTTAGAAGTTGATGAGTAACCAACAAAGAAACCATCATAAGCTTTTTCATCAAACTTTCCTAATTGATCATTGGTGTTTAAAATTGACACATGACACCCAAAAGCTCTAAAATAGCCTATAAAAGGTTTTATTTTAAACAAAAGTTCATAAGGTGTTTTATTATGTTCTTTGACAATTAAAGTTCTATTTTGAACATTGCATGCTGTGTTCACTGCTTCTACCCAAAATGTGATAGGCAACTGTGAATCAGCTAGCATTGTTCTTGATGCTTCAATTAGAGTCATGTTTCTTCTTTCAGTAACTCCATTTTGTTATGGAGTTCTTGGTGCACTAAATCATCTTGCTATGCCTTTGTTCCTGCAAAAGGAATCTAAAACATGATTAATAAATTCAGATCCATTATCACTTCTTAAGATTTTGATCTTTAAATCAAGTTGGTTTTCAATCTTAGTGATAAACTCCATTAATGTTTCTGATGTTTCACTTTTATGTTTTAAGAAAAAGACGCATATGAATCTAGTGAAATCATCAACAATCACCAAACAGTATTGCCTTTTACCAATGCTCAAAACATTGGTTGTACCAAAAAGATCCATGTGTAGCATTTTGAGAGGTGTTATGTTTGTGTTGATTGTTTTGGACTTGTGTGACACCCTATGTTGTTTTCCTTTGTAACATGATGAACATTGATTTGAATAATAAAATTCTTTCTTGGTAAGGCCAATGACTAAGTTATGTTTGACCAACTTATTCATGTTCTTCATGTTGAATGAACCATCCTTCTATGCCACAGTAGAGCTTCATCCTCTGATGACTTAGAAATCAGGCAGGTTTCATTGCTTGTCATAGAGGTGTTGTTCATATCTAAAACATAAGTATTTCCTTTTTTTGGTGCTTTAAGAATGATCCAATCTGTTGGGACTTGAAAACTTGGCTTAAGAATGTAACAGAAAGAGTTATTAAATAAAGTGGTATAATTTTGATCACAAATTTGAGATACACTAAGTAAGTTGTATTGTAAATTTTCACAAAAATTAACTTTCTCGAATTTGAGTACTCTATTTGTTACCATTCCTTCACCAACAATTTTACCTCCCTTCTTATCCCCACCAAATACCACATATGAAGCATTTTTATGTTTGCAATCACGGAGGAGTGAACAGTTTCTTGTCATATGCCTGGAACAACCACTGTCAACATACCACTTGTTGTCAGTCCTCCACGGATGTTCCTACGAAAATAATGAAATCAATTAGTAAGTGGAGCCCAAGCCTTAATGGTCTTGGGCTTACCATTGCTATCTAGAATAGTTACTCTATCATGAATGAGCCTAGATGACTCAAGATTGTTTTTAGTCTTAATTGATTCATTATGTTCTGTTTGGGGTGAGGATGATTCTGTTGAAGATGGAATTGAAGCACTTTGATCTTGATTCACAGTCACTTTCTCTGTCACTTCTTTCTTGAGTATCTTTTTCTTCAAACTTGAAGATGACATTTTGTTAGAAAAAGTGTCAGCATCTTTTTTTTGACTATGGTACATGATTACCCTATTTAAAGTGATCAAAGAAGGCTTCATCTTCCTGCAACACTACCTTCTTGTGAGTAGTCTTGCTTTGATAGTGTTGCTTCTCCTTCTTCTTCTATGTTTGATCATCAGCAAATATTGGCTTCTTGACCTTTGGTACCTTTTGTTTTGGTTGCTGCTTCTTTTGTTTTGAGACATTTGATCCTTCATTCTCAGAAGATTGTGAGTCTGAATCATCATTCTCAGATAGTTGCTTCTTTGGCACTTTAGATTTTTTCTTCTTGTTGAAGTAGCATTCTTGAGTAGAATGGTTCTTCTTGTTGCAAATAGCATAGTGCTTACTGAAGTTGCAATAAAGTCATATGATTTTTCATATTACATATGGAACAATAGCTGCTGAAATAACAATCTTCTGTGTTATGATTATACATGTCACACCACTTGTAGTATTTTTCTTCAGCTTCACTATCAGACTCCATTGTCTTCTTCTGCTTCTTTTTCAATATTCTTTCAATCTTTGCTGCTGAAGTATCTTCTTGTTGTTGCTCAGGATTCACATCTCTTTGTTGTTTCTTTACTTTCTTGACAGTTTGTGATTCAGCAAATGTTTTCTTCTTCCGTAGATCTTCTACGGATGACTGTTTTGATTCAGATGAATGCTTCTTCCACAGATCTTCTATGGAAGTTGACTTTGGAGCAATTTTCCTTTGCTTTTCTATGGATGTGTGAGGACCAGTCTTCTTCTTTCACAGGTGTTCTACTGAAGAGTTTCTCTCTTCTTCCTCCGTAGTTCCTTTTGTTGATTGACTTTTGTGCTTTTTGTTGAGCTCCTGAATTCCTTCATTAAGCTGACCAATTCTTGTGTAAATGGTCTTCAACAAATTTCTTTGTTTTGGGGGATAAGGTGGCTTGCTCTCCTTAAGAACTTTAGGAATTATAGGTTCAATTACCACATTCTTTCCCTTACCCAACGCAGTACATTCTTGTTCATTAGGCTCATCAACCTCATCCAGATCATCATAGTCATCAAAGTCAAATTTTGATACATTTTGTTTTGAAAATTCTGATTCAGATGAATCAGTTTCACCGATTTCAGTATCTTCACCATTTACCACTTCATTATTTTCAACTTTTGATCCAGTTTTAGTGCTTGACACAAAATGATTTGATAAACTGTTTGTCATTGACTCAGGTAGTGTGGTATAATTATCATTTACTGGTGGTGCAACAGCATTAAATCCCAACCCATACCTGTTCTTTGATTCAATATAAGAGTTTAACAGTTTCTCATATTGCTGTGATAAGAATTGGAACTTCTGCACTTTCACTTTAGTAGATGCATGATCAGACATGGACTTAGTTAAAGAGGTGGTCAGATGCTTAACTTGTGCTTTCAGATTATAATTTTCAGACACAAGTTTATCTAAATCCTTTTGCAAGGAAGTGATTTTGACCTGATACAGTTTATGTTCTCTTACATGAGATTCATTTTAAATCATTGTTTCTTTGACTTTATCAGCCAATTGTTGAGCATGGACCCTGTATCTCTCTACCTCTTAACACATGTTGGTGAACATAACCTGTCCCTTACCTCTCTGGCCTTGGGGGGAATTTTGTTTTCCAAGTTTATCATTGGTGCTTGATTTTCCTCTTGCACTTCCTTCTCATACATGCTCCAATCACAAGTTCCATCCTGCAAAATAATCAAACCAGTTTCTTTAGAGTTACTGTACCTGTTGAAGAACCTATGGCTGGTGGGGATGAGTTTGTTAGCTAAGGTTGCTTGAAGCTTCTCTGATTTGCTTGTCTTGTGTCTATTGTTGATTGTTGATTGTTGTTACATTCCCTTGAGAAGTTTCCATACAAATTGCATTTGTAACACCTCACTTTTGATTTGTCAACACCAATCTTTGTTGTTCTTCCTGCAACACATAGTCCTTTATTCCTTCTCATGTACATGTTGGCCCTGTAAGCAATCATGGCCATTTGCCATTGTAGATCCATCTCTTCCACTTCATCAGGATGAAGTTCTTCCAGGTCTTGTTAACAGATGTGAGCAAGAGTCAGAGTACTACCCAAGTAAGCTTGAAAGCTTGAACTGAATGCTGCAAATGCTGCTTTCTATTCTTCTGTTTCTAGAACCACAGTGATTGGTTCAGATTGCTGTTGCTTTTGTTGTTTGATGATCCCTTTGCTGCTGAACTTTTAGAATCATCAGCTTTCCGTTTTGCTTTCTTGCTTGAACTGCTTTGAAAGCTAGATTTAGAACTCTTTGCTGCATAGAAACCAGCTTCTTCTTCATCATCACTTTCAGCACAAGAGCTTCCATCATCCTCATTGGAAATAAAAGCACTTCCAAGACCCTTAGCTTCTTTGAATTGGTATGGTGCTATTGATGCTTTAACACTCTTGTTCCTTGTTTTCTCATCCAACTCTAATGCTTCTACCTTGGCTACCAAAGTATCTAATCCAATTGCCTTTAGACCAATGGTATTTTTGAACATAGACACAGTTTGTGTCCAACTTTCAGGCAAGGTATGTAACATCTTTTTGTTCAGTTCCTCATTACTGTACTTCAATTCAAGAATATTCATTTCAGTAACAAGTTGCATAAATCTATGGAGTTGTTGAGGGACGGATTCCCCTGAATATGATGGAATGTCTTATATTGTGAACGCAGGGTATCCTTCCTGATGCTTCTAATCTCATCACTTCCCTCACACAAAGTGTGAAGAATTTTCCATAATGAGTTCGCTATCTTGTATGCTTCACACCTGATCAGTAGGTAAAGCCAGAGTAAGCATACTATCGGCCTTAATGTCGACTTTTTCTTGGCATCATCAGGTGACAGATTTTTCAGACTTATGGGCTGATTGTTGTCTTTTAATCAGGTCCTAAAGCAGGTGGAATGTAACGACCATCAGTAATAGACATCCATAAATCAGAATCTGTATAGTTAACATGATTCCTGAATCTGATTTTCCATGTTTTGAAATTAGATTTGTTATCCAACTTCGGAGGTTGATAAGCTCTAACCACTGAATTGCTCATGTTGATTATAGCTGTTAATTATCAAAATTATCAATTAATCTAATATCCTATGACAGAGTATAGACAATGCAAACAAACTAACACGACAATATCAAATCACTGATAATATTGATATCAAATCAACTAAGACAAAAATTCCTTGGAATTAATGACTTCTGTTATGAATGGACTAATTCATAACACACTCTTAATTAAATAAGAAGTTCTGGTCAAAATCAGTCAAATCACTCAATATATTCTCAGTTAATTTGAAATTATGATGTTAGATGATGATGGTTTTGTTTAAAACAGCCTTGAGAAATCGAACAATAACACAAATCCACGAATCAAAAGCGATTCTAATGCAAATCGAAAATAATTGAGCAATGGAACAGTGAATAATGATAGATAAAGCAAGTTTTTGATGATTTGATGAAACAAACAACCAATTAAAATAATCAAACTGATAGATCAATTGATCTAGATCAATGAGCACGAGGCTCTGATACCACTTGTGAATCCAAGGATCGAATCAGGAATTATCAGTTTGATTGAACAAATAAAGAGAGCGGAATTATCAATATTTGATTTTTAATTTAATTGTTTGTGAAATTAAAATCAACAAACAAAATATAAAACAAATTGAAAGCATAATAATATAATGCAACAAATGATTTGTTTCAATTATTTTTCATTAAAACACAATCGATTACAATTGCTATGATGCTCTGGTGATCTTGTGATCTCCAATGATGTTTTTGATGTTCTTGCTGTTTTGCTATTTTTCTTGAGTGATTGATTGATTGATCGATTTTGATACTAAGAATATGTCTCTTTATAGTTGTATCGATCTCCCTCAATAACCTAACAAGCTCTCCTAAAAGTGTGGGTCCATACCTTATTTTTAGCAGCAGAGGGATTTAACAATGGAAATTATAACTTTCCTATTGTGATAAGTTACAGCTGTAACATTCCTAATGTGACATCCTAAGTTCTCTCACATAAAATTAGTCTTTCGTAGATATTGACTTGATGACATCACTTCAGGCAGCTACTTGTTGATAATGTGTTGGTACTTGATGAGTACTCATGCAAGTTGGTCTTCCATAGGAAGTTGGTCTTCCATAGGAGTTTGGTCTTCCGTAGGAGTTTGGTCCTTTATTCTTGAACTTAATCTTAAGGAGCAAATCTTCTTCCGTAGCAGCTACAGGAACTTGACTTCAAAACATGTTCTTCAGTAGATGTTGAGCTTCCGCAGCAGATCTGCGGATGCACATCACTTGTTCAGATATGCTCTGGAGAACATCTATGAAAGAACAAAATTGTTCATCCATAGTTGTTCTTGTACTTTGTCAATTTTTTCAAAATTGACCAAGTATGATGTTTTCCTACAATCAAATAAAATCAACACAAATAATATTTGGGTTAACATATATTTCATGCATTATACAATGATAAAGAATTACAAAAGTTCATTACAAGAAATGAATTCATCATCTAAACCTATACAAAAGATCTCCTAACAGGCCCCACCAGTGTAATGAGTTTAGGAATGACCTCATATTGTTTAGTGATCACAGATGATTTCACAAGATGCACTTAGGTCATTTTCCTTAGAACTAAGGATGAGACTCTTGAGATATTGAAGAATTTCATTCTGAAAATTGAGAATCAATCTGATCACAAGGTCAAGACCATAAGATGTGATCAAGGAACAGAATTTAAGAACCAAATCCTTGATACATTTTATGATGAAAAGGGTATTACAAGACAATATAGTGCTCCCAGGACTTCTCAGCAAAATGGTGTTGTCGAGAGGAGAAACAGGACACTTATTGAGGCTACAAGAACCATGTTGTCTAACTCTAAACTGCCCATCACCTTCTCGGCAGAGGCTGTTAACACAGCCTGCTATGTGCAAAATAGAGTTTTAGTAGTTAAGACTCATGGTAAAACTTCTTATGAGCTGTGGCAAAAAAGAGACCATTTATTGGTTTCCTCAGGTCATTTGGATGTCCATACACCATCTTGAATACCAAAGATTTGGTAGCCAAGTTTGCTGAGAAATCAGATGATGGACATTTTATTAGATACTCTTCTCAAGCTAAGGCTTATAGAGTATACAATCTCAGAACTAGAGTAGTTGAGAAGTCAGCCAATGTGACCTTCAATGAGCACACTCCCAGTGTTAAAGGTTCTGGTCCGGATTGGCTATTTGATCTTGATTTAGTTACTAACTATTTTAACAAGTCTTGTGAGGATGTTTCAGGATTCAACAAGTGCATTAATGGATTAGTGCTTTAAAGGATGATGCTTGCCATAAGCAAACATATAACAAACATAATGTGTTCTAACATTCAAACAATCATTAACTAACACATTAGCATCATTAACAATCATAACATTCATTAATCAGTGTTTAAGTTTCTTTTTCAGGATTGTAGATAAAAGAAATTTTGACCAAGTGTCAACATCAGATGAATAACTGCCCACAGCGGATGTATAAGAAGATGCAGCGGATGAAGATCAAGTCCAAGTGCCCACATCGGATGAACAACACACACAACGGATGCCTAAGTCCACAGCTGATGAACTATCCACAGAGGATGAACTTTCCATAGCGGACAACATACAAAGCAAACACACACAAATGTTCACAGCGGATGTTCATCCACAATGGATGAACATTCCACAACGGACAACATACTAGCAAACACACACAAGTGTTCATAGCGGACAACATCCAAGGCACACAGATATGCTATCTGACATCCACAGCGGACAACTTAACATCCACAGCGGACAGCTAATCATCCACAGTGGATAGCTTATGGACTTAGGATTATTTATGTAATTTTCATTTACAAAAGGGTAGTTCAGTAATTGTATATAGCTCTGTGTATAGGCTATAAATAGCATACTACCCTAATCCTTTGTAAGATTTTGAACAATCAATCAATCAAGCAGATATTATCATCCGAGCACTAGTAATCATACAATCACACACACACAAACACACAATGATATCATAGCATCTATCATGGGTTTCCACACCATGGTTCATGTTTGTTGATTGAGAGATTTGAAAAAGTCCTTAGGGGAATCAACCTTTTCATGTTGAATATTGTTCTAATATGTTCATGTTTAACATGTGTTTTAAGTTGATTTCATCAGGTGGTATACAATTCAAACATTCAAACAGTCAATCATACAATCATACAATACTAGTAACACATTCAAACAGTCAATCATGCATAATATACAATTCAAACATTCAAACAATACAAGTGTAACACACAAACAATACCATCATTCATAACAAAACACACACACACACATTTTCCTAACAAACAAATCATTAATAAGCACCAACTCACACATATTTTTCTAACAAACAAAACATTTTTAGTAAACAAACATACAAATATGTGTTCTTATGTAAACACATGCAAACTCAAACAAGCCAAAGTATAAACAATCAAGTCAATCTGATTATACATGTGTAATTAGTATGACATATACATATAGACATGTGTTATTATACAAACACACATGTAATCACACAAACATACATACACTGATACCATAGCATCTATCATGGGTTTCCGCACCATGGTTCATGTTTGTTGATTGAGAGATTAGAAAAGATCCTTGGGAGAAATCAACCTGTTCATGTTGAATATTGTTCTAATATGTTCATGTTCAACATGTGTTTTAAGTTGATTTCATCAGGTGGTATCAGAGCTTTGGGTCAAATCATTCATTGATTTTTTATCCTCTCAATCAACAAGATGATATCAGTGGTTCATTAGCTTCAAACCATACATCCTTGAGCAGAAAAACGTCACAACAACCTTCTTCTACTACAAACATTCATATAACACTTAAAACATGATTTCTTAATCTGTTTTTGTGTATTGTGAAGAAGATTCTATGGATTTAAAGGTCTAAACATCATTCATACATGATTTTCAAACATGTTCATCACAAAACTCTCTAAAACCTCATCGGATTTAAAGGGTTTTCTGATATAACAATACACGGGTATTGTTCTATCAATTTTCATCATTCAAATACTATTTTCAAAACAGAATCATCTCATTACCTGAAAAACCTTTATCAGTTTAAAGGTTTTTGATAAATCAATCATTGGAGTACTGTTTCATCAATTTTTCATCAAACACACTTTGTTTTGAACATTTTGAATCATTCAAAGTGTTTAAAATCATCATATTCTAGTGAAAAACTCACTTGAATCAGGTTTTTGTTCTTCAATCAACAAACCGATTGTTGATCTTGTGAAGAACAGCATAGCCGCCACCAAAAACCCTAGAATAAACCCTAGGTTTGATCATTCATAACCTTCATAATCTACGGTGATTGTGTTGGTTCATCAGAAAAATTAAAGAAGAAATATACTCTACTTTTGAAATTTTTGAAAAAGTTACTTTTTGATCCAAAAAGGTAACTGTTAAAAACAATTTCTGTGTTTTTAGGGTTTTGACTTTATTTGACTGACATCATTAAAAAGTTGACATTCCTTTCACAGAATATACGTTTCTTGTCATTGGATTTGAAAGTGACATATCATTGGATTTGAATTAATTAATTAATTTCCTTTATTTGGTAAATATAATTAAAAAGGGTTTATCAACAACAAACAAATCCTAGAGATCTTAGGATTAAACAAACTTAGCACCGGACTAAAATCAAACAAACAAATTTAACTTAAAGCATTATGTTAAAAATTTTAATCATGGCTGATGAAATTTCAGGAACAAACAGTGGTCTAAAACCACCAAGACTAAAGAACAAGTCAGACTTCAAGACCCTGATTTATGGACTTCTATAACCGAGGGTCCTTTTATTCCTCTGACTCTTGGACTTGATTACAACATGCAGAAGCTAGTTAGCTTGAAAAACATAGCTGGTGATGACCTCAAGAGGGTCAAAACAGACATGAAGGCATACAGTATACTAGCCATGACATTGCCTTTTGAAATTTTGACTCGTGTTGAAATTTCAAAACAGCTCATGAATTGTGGAAAGTTCTTCACACAATGTGTGAAGGAAGTGAAGAAATACGGGAAATCAAGAAAGAGAAACTAAGAACCCAATATGAAACTTTCCATCACATCCAGGGAGAATCTATCCTACAACAGCTACATAGATATGTCCAGTTAGTAAATGAAATGATTGTGTATGGACTGAAATATGAAGCTGTTGAAATCAACAAAAAGATGTTGCACACACTGCCTGAAAGCTGGACTCAGTCAGTGTCATTGATGAAAGCAACACTGGATTTGGAAGCCTTATCCCTTGACTCACTAATAGGCAAGGTTGAAGCTCTAGAAATGGATGAAAAATCCAGAAATAACAATCACATCAGACATGTAGAGGTTTACAAGTTCAAAGAACAAAAACAAATAGACAATGCATTTCTGACAAGCACTGGAGAAGATGAAGATGAAGAATTCTTAGATTCAAGTGAAACATCCTTCTTCTCAGCTCCTGAAACATCCAGTAACAAACAAATGTCCAAAAAGTCTAGTGTGCATGCTTCCCATGAAGCAACACCTCAAAGCAAACTTCATCCACACATCCCCAGTTCAAACAAACAGCAACAGACATAGAATCATAACATACATAGACTTGAAAAACCCATGGATGCTCTCTCAATTATACTGGAAAGTGAAGAGCAAAAGGCAGCATATGCAGCATTTGCAACAAGCTTTGAAGCTTATTTGGGTGCAAGTCTAACACCATCCCAACTTATTCAACAAGACTTGGATGTGCTCCCACCAGACATGGTTGAAGAGATGGATCTTCAATGTCTATGGTAATGATTGCCTATAGATCAAAACGATTTTTGCAAAGAAATTGTGGGTTGAGCATGGATAAGAAAACCAAGATTGGTTTTGATAAATCAAAGGTGAGATGCTATAATTTTCAACTCTATCGACACTTTTCAAGAGAATGTCAACACCCTAGAGTTGACAGAAACACACATCAGGCACAAACATCCAGTGGTTATCATTCTAACAGATAGGGGGCACCTCCAATCAGCATTCCAGCTGCACCAACCCCACCACAAATGACACAGTACAGTCCAAATCAACATTCAAAATCTTCTGCAATGATAATCAAACAAGATGGTGAATGTGACTGGAGCCTGTATGAGGCTGAAACTCCATCTCCAGATCATGCCCTTATGGCAGATATTGAAGATAAAATATCAGACATCTCGAAAGAGGTAAATGAGCACATCTGCACACAGGCATGTATTGATAAGGTCAACAGATATAGAAGGCATTCAGACAAACTTTCAAAGAAAGTTATAGAAACAAACATTTTAAATGAAAGTTTAAAATCAGAACATAAACAATTTGCAACCAAAATCTTTCATTACAAAATGACTTAGATAAACTAATGTATGAGAAATTAACACTTGCAGCTCAAGTTGAGCACCTCTCTGCATCATTGACTGAATCAAAAGCATTACATGATGAAACTGAAGTAAAACTTCAGAAGTTTCAGGTAAGCAACAAGAAGTTCAAAGAACTTCTTGCTCAACAAAGGGTATTAAAAAGTCCCATCAGGTTTAAGATATAACAAGGTCAGCCCACCTTACAATGATAATTATATTCCTTTACCTGACTCAATGACCAACAAACAGGATGAATCTCCTGACATTCATTAAAGGACTGATGATTCCAAACAATCATCATCATCATCATCAAAATCACCATTAACATCAAAATCACCTTCCATAAAATTTGTTACAAGTTCAGTATCACCACAAATCAAATCAACTGACTTTTATCAAGGAAAGAATAATAAATTTGATGAACAATAACAGATGATGATGAAGATGATTTATTGGATGATGAGCCAACTCAGCTAATTACTGAAACTCAAAAGGTTTCAAGTGTGGCTGATACATCAAACAAACAAATGAAATAGATTAAAGGTTTTGATATCTATTCTGGTGGAAGGAAAGCTGTAACTTCTACTGTCTCTCCCAAACAGGTAAGTAAAGGGAAAGGCAAAGCCACAATTCAGCCAAAACAACAAACAGTAACTTTTGAAATTCCCTCAAAATCAAATTTGAAGACAAAAGTTACAAACAAACAAACAAAATCAGAGTTACCATATTGTGAGTGGTGTGATCAATACACACACTCCACTGAAAAATGCAAGTATGGTAAATACTGTAAGTACTGTAACATGAATAATCACAGTACTGAAACATGCCATTTTCACAACTATTGTTCAACTTATGGAAGAAACAATCATAGCACGGCAAACTGTTTTTTCAATGAAAAAATAAAAAGCAAAACAAACAGCCTCAAGTTGAGAAATCAACTGAGAAACAGACAGTTGTTCCTAACAAGAACAAAGGAGGAGTTCCAAGACAAACTCCTCCCTAAAAAGTTGTTTTAAACAGTGACAAAACATTTTTGAAAACTTTAAACAGCCAACAAGGAGTCATAAGTCTCAAAACAGACAGTCACCAGACATTAACTCTCAAAGGAGAAGGGCTCAAAGTACTTCTCCTGATAAAGCTAAAAACAATCAAATGAAATCCAGTTTGCCTAGATTTTCAAAATCATCAGACAATGCCACTTGAGAAGAAATATATATTATGGGAAATGACGGAAAACCCAAGACCATCTTGGCTTGGGTTGCACTAACTAACTAATTTCTTTTCTTTTGTAGGGACAACAAAGAGGCCTGACAACATTTGGTATGTTGACAGTGGATGCTCCCGACATATGACTGGCAACTATTCCCTCCTTCAGGATTTTAAGAGCAAACATGGAGGTAATGTAGCCTTTGGAGGAGACAAGACAGGTGGGAAGATAACTGGCGAAGGAACAGTAACTAATGGGTTGATTAGCTTTGAGAATGTCAACTACTGTTCCAATCTTCAGTTCAATCTTCTAAGCGTATGCCAAATATGAGACAAAGGATATGCCACCTTATTTGACTCCAACAACTGCTACATCCACAAGACAGGGTTTCAAATTCCAGAAGACTGTATCCTTTTGAAAACTCCCCGTCATAACAATACATACATTGTTGATATGATACTGTTTCAGCATCAACCCCTGAAACTTGTTTATTATCAAAAGCATCAGAAGATGTTTCCCAATTATGGAACAGATGATTAGGACACTCTAACTTTAACAGAATGAACCAAACTTGTT
This sequence comes from Flaveria sonorensis, assembly GCA_025506505.1. Lineage (NCBI taxonomy): Eukaryota > Viridiplantae > Streptophyta > Magnoliopsida > Asterales > Asteraceae > Flaveria > Flaveria sonorensis. The sequence continues at coordinate 30,590,043 of CM046436.1, read as the reverse complement.
GATCTAGTAATAGGTTTACCATAAAAAGAATTCTTCTGTACAGGCCACTGTATAGCATGTCTGAAAGGCAAACAACATAGAGTGTCCCATAAGTCAAAATTGGTAAACTCTAATAATACACCACTCAAATTGCTTCACATGGACCTATTTGGCCTGACAAACATCCTAAGCATAGGAAAGAAGCAATACTGTCTTGTTATAGTAGATGACTATACCAGATTCACATGGGTTTTCTTTCTACTACACAAGTCAAAAACAACAGACATAATAAAATCTTTTATCACTAAGATTGAGAATCAATTAGATCTTAAAGTTAAATCTTTAAGAAGTGATAATGGTACTAAATTTAAGAATGACTACATATCTTCTTTTTGTGCAAAAAAGGAATTAGTCATCAATTCAGCGTTGCAAGAACTCCTCAGCAAAATGGAGTAGCTGAACGGAGAAACAGAATATTGATAGAAGCAGCCAGATCTATGCTAGCTGACTCTCTGTTTCCCATATCCTTTTTGGCTGAAGCAATCAACACAGCTTGCTACATACAAAACAGAACATTAATCATCAAAGAACATTCCAAAACGCCTTATGAATTAATGTTTAAAAGAAAACCATTCATAGTATTTCTTAAGGCATTTGGATGTTCTATATCAATATTAAACACAAGAGAATAATTATCCAAATTTTCTCCAAAAGCATATGATGGATTCTTTGTTGGATACTCTGGAAGCTCAAAAGCTTATAGAGTATACAATCCAAGGGTAAATATAGTGGAAGAAACAACAGTCGTTGTTTTTAATGAACATTCTTTCACTAAGAAAGTCATTGGATCAAGCTGGCTATTTGATATTAATGCTTTAACTAAATCATTTGACACATCTTATTTTGATGTTTCAGATACCAAGGATAACCATGAGTATCCAATGGTTCCACCAACAACCATTGATGTTTCGTTGACTGTTGATCCTCCAAGAAGAACTAACAACACTCCTTCAAGTACAACAGCTTCAACTCCTCCAGAACAAACAAACACATCAAAAGGAACATCATCAAACACGCCATCATCTTTATCTCCTATGACCACCCAACCACAACCACATCAACCAACCAATGCTGAAGAAGATGATGATCACCACTCATTACCAGACACACATCATGAAGATGAAATCTTAGATTTCTTTCATGATTCACCTCAAACATTCAACGAGATCCCTCAGCCAGATAAACAAACAATTCTTGATACTCTTGCTCAACCATCATCCCCTTCTCAAACAATCACCAATCTTGATCCAAAAATTCCTGTTGATCAGATTACAACAACAAGAGTTCACAAAGACCATCCTATAGAAAATATCATAGGTGACCTCAATACCAGATTAACTCAAAGTCAATCTAATATAGCAAACATATGTCTGTACTCATGCTTCTTATCCCTAACTGTACCTAAAAACATCACTGAAGCACTCAAAGACAACAGCTAGATAGAAGCCATGCAAGAGGAACTACAACAATTTAAGAAGCAAGAAGTATGGAAGCTGGTTGATCTACCTGAAGGTCAATATGCAATTGGCACAAGGTGGCTCTTCCAAAATAAAGCAGACGACAGAGGGATTGTCATAAGAAACAAAGCAAGGCTAATAGCCTAGGGTTATACTTAAGAGGAAGGCATTGACTATGATGATGTCTTTGCTCCTGTAGCAAGACTGGAAGCCATCCGAGTATTCCTTGCTTATGCCTCATCCAAGAGTTTCACTGTCTACCAAATGGATGTCAAATATGCATTCCTCTATGGTAAGATAGGTGAAGAGGTATATGTTGCTCAACCACCGGGGTTTGAAGATCTAGAATTCCCTCACAGAGTCTACAAGTTAGATAAAGCTCTATGTGGTCTTCATCAAGCACCCAGGAAGTGGTATGAAACGTTATCAAAGTTTCTACTACAGAATGGATACACCAGCGGGAAAATCAACCAAACATTATTCTTAAAAAGAAAAGAAGAAGACTTGTTAGTAGCGCATGTCTACGTGGATGACATAATCTTTGGATCCACAAACACATATCTTTGCAAAGAGTTTGAAACTCTTATGCAATCAAAATTCCAGACGAGCTCAATGGGAGAACTTACATTCTTCCTTGGTCTTCAAGTTCAACAAGCTGCTGAAGGAATTTTCATCAATCAAAGCAAATATATGAATCAGATATTGAAGAAATAAAACATGTCTGATTGCACATCCAGCAAAACACCATTTGCAACTGGATTAAAGTTTGGACCCGATCCAGAAGGAAAATTAGTGGACCAAAAACTTTATAGATCCATAATAGGTTCCCTAATGTACCTAACAACAAGCAGACTAGACATCATGTATGCAGTCTGCATGTGTGCAAGATATCAAGCAGATCCCAAAGAATCACACATCGAAACAGTCTGCATGTAGTAAAGAGAATCTTTAGATACTTGAAAGGCAAACCAGCTTTTGGTTTGTGGTATCCCAAAGATGGAGATTTCTTTTATATGCATACACAGACAGTGATTATGGATGATGCAATCAAAACAGAAAATCCACTACCGGAGGTTGTCAGTTTCTTGGATCAAGATTGATCTCTTGGCAGTGCAAGAAACAAACAAATGTCTCTATGTCAATAGCTGAAGCAGAATACATAGCTGCTTTTGCATGTTGTTCTCAAGTGCTTTGGATTCAAAACCAAATGCTTGACTATGGCTTTAATTTTCTTCAAACACCCATACAAATTGACAACTTTGCTACCATGTTTATCACTGACAATCCTGTTCAACATTCAAAGACAAAACACATAGAGATCAGATATCACTTTCTAAGAGATTGCTCAGAAAGGGGTCTGATCAAGTTGATCAAAGTCCATACAGACAATCAATTGGCTGACCTATTTACTAAACCATTTGATTCAACAAGATTTGAATTTTTGGTTCAGTCACTTGGTATGATCAACTTTGAATCAAACAAGTAATGTTTTTCAAAACAATAAGATCAAACAAGCTTGATTTTGTCGAAGTCCAAGTTTAACATCAAACATGTATCTTTCAAAATCAAGATATCAAACAAACACATCATTTTTTAAATATATTGAATCACACATACCATTCATGAGAAATGATAGTACACTAGCATATTCTTCACTTGAGTTATTTTCTACTAATAAAGACTAAGTGTACTTTGTTTGATATGTGGATAGGCTCAGCATGGGACACCTAACATCACATATAATAGTGAAGAACTAAATTCTTATGATTGTGTGGTCAAACAACACATCTTGGTCTATGGTGAGTATTAATCTATCCAATATAGGTTGATTATAAAGTAACTACAATACACCAAGTGAAACAGTTTATAAATTGCTCAATTATACAAGTGTCTCCTTTATTATTTTTTTCATAGACCTGGAATACACCAAGGCATTCTTTGTTGTGCTAAGCACAGACCTGCATTGTGAAAACCATCGATTAATAATGGATCGAATATTACAATCGTATTGTTGCCATTTATCAGAACTGTCATGCGGAATCTCACAGACCCGTTGATGATTTCAAGAGAAGATCTGATGCAAGATAGAATGTATGATGATGAATGAATGATGAACAATTCAAGAACATCTATCCATAAAATATTTCATTCATTCATATGTATGTTTGCTAGGAGATTACAAGGAGTTTGCAAGAGGTTTATCTCTCACACACACTCAACCTAATGTTTCTCTTACTAGACTAAATCTGTATGCTTCAATTTCTTGGTGAATGCTACCTAATGTGACTACACTTAGTCAATTTACACTCTTTACAAAAATAAACAAAAATACATTTAAGCTCTAATGATTACACAAATATTGTTCTAAGTCTGATAAATTCTTCTGTTGCTAATGCGTGACTGCTGGATGCTGATGTGACTCGGGACGTCCGCTGATGTTGACTGTTTACTTTGACCACGGTTGACCAAGTTTGACCAAGTTTGACTTTGGTCAATTTTATTTCGTTTTGATCATATTTTTAGCATATCTTCACCGTGTCGGTTTTGGTAATCATAATGAGATTTGGCACTTAGGTTTTGGTAAGTATCATCTTCAGTTAGTCTAACAATACTCCCCCTAAGATGATTCTACCAAAACCTCATGATTATCAAAACCTTGGATGTTGATTGATGTGCAGTCTTGGAGTGTAGTCTTCTCCCCCTTTTTGGTAGCATCTTCTTAGAAGCTTTTGAAAAAGGCATTGAGAAATAGACTTTGTTTCAGCACATAAAGACTTTGTTTCAACACTTGATGATGTTTCATCAGCTTGATCTTCTAGTCTTATTTCGACGACTTGAAAATGCACCCATTTGTATAAACTGTGGATTGCATAGGTAGCAATATCAACAGCTTTATCTCAACTTCAGAAGTAAAGGAGAAGCATCAGAAATTCTTCAACTTGACATATACTCTCCCTCAACAAAAGCTTTGGAGGGCGAGGAACTTTTGTGTATGAGACATCAAGAGAAGGATTCTTAATTCTCAACAACTGGTAGGAGATCTTTGAAGGAAGCAGAGTGTTCACTTGACATCTTGAACTGAATAAGAAACTTAAGCATGTTGTGCAATTCATCACCTGCAAAAGTCTAAATCCTCTCGGTAGAGGTATTGCATGGAAGTTTCACTCCTAAATCAATAACACATGTAAATCTGCCAAAACTAAGAAAAATGACAAATCTTTTTGGAATTTTAGATTTTTTTTAAAAATATGATAGTTACAAGTATGAATCTTTCAACTGCAATGAGATCATACTGATTCAAAATCCTCTACATCTAAGAATTTAAAGTTGGAATAGACATAGACAAAGAACAAAGTTGATTGTAAGTATGTTTGTCCATTTAAACTCATGCAAGGATCTATTTTCAATACTTTGTGATATTTATCATGTTTATGATTGATTAGATATGCTAATTGAGTACCCCACACTCAGAAGTATGGAAGAATAACCCTTCTCATAAAATGCATGGTGGCACTTTATCAAACTTGAACCAGGATACTTAGAGTATAAATTCTCATGATATGATCCACTTTGGGATTCTTTTAGCTTTGATCCATATTGAGATTCTTTTATACTTCACTTTGGAAGTTGATCCTCATTGGATTCTTTTAGCTTTGATCCATATTAGGATTCTTTTCTTTGCCTTTTTGGCATGCATCAACACTTTTAGTGCAAGGTCAACTAGGTCTGTGCTCAACACAACAAAAGTTGTCCTTATGTTTACTCTAGGTCTGTATTTACATACAACAAAGGAGAAACAAATGCTTTTATCAATGAGAAATTTATAAACTATTTTCGCATGGTGTGTTTGGGAACCACACAAGCAAACACTTGGAAAAGTCATTGCTTACCAATACCCAAAGATGGTTTTGGTCCACAATGCATATTGATTTAGTTCATCACAAATATGCTTATCTTGAATCCAAGCTGAGCCTACTAACATATCAAACAGAGCCTTTTCAGTCTTTATTGATTTCAAAAATAGATGCAGAAGATAGTAGATGAGTGTACTATCATTTCTCATATAAAAGCAGGAAGTTTTAATAGAAATATTTTTGGACTTTTTCTTGATTTTCTAATTTTTAGGATTTTTGTTTTTGAGAAAATAAAGAAATGGCATATGTGTTATCAATTCAATAGAGATCATCAACAGTTACTCCGTGTAGCAATGTAATCAGACTAAGTAGATGGAATGAAACAATAGTTGTTTCTTGCATTGCCATCATAGTTTCTATGAATGATTGATGTCCTGCATTGAATCATGGTTAATGTCTGCTCCATTTGGCTCAGTTACATCATAAACATCATGAGCAGGAAGAACGTTCCTGTCATGGGAAGGGATCAGCCACTGCTAACTTTTCTTGGATTGGCAGGCCTCCATAACTATCCCTATCACACTAGCAAATCTGTTAGATATTTCAACCCAGGCCATAACTGTCCTAAGCTATCCATTAGCATCTTTATATGTGACTTGCTCGTATGTGTATGATTTTGTTTTATCTGATGATATATCAGATTCACCTCCTGAAATTGTTTTCTTTCTCCAATATTGTTTTGTTTTAAAACCAACTGACTCAACTTTAGTTTGTTTAACAAAAGGAGTTTGTTTGGCTTTTGAAAATCTTTTGGTTGGTTTAGAAAATCTAGTTTGCTTTTGAAAGTTTTTTGGAGGTGTGACAAAGGATCTTTGTCCTTGATCATGTTTGTTTCTTCTGGACATGTGATCATATTCATCATAAGAATTATAATCATGATTATAATAATTTGATGGATGTAATCTTCTTTGATATCCATTATGCCATGCATTATTCCTATATCTCTCATACTTATGTTGTGTGTATGACCAAGGATAATGTCTAGGTGCCTAATAATCATGAATATCATAATGTTTGAAATCATACCCATACTGATGTGATCTAGGAGAAGAGTAGCTATGACGTCTGTTGTAGTACTCATGCTCTGATCTTGGTGAGTATGACTCTGATGGATGATAAGATCTTTGACCTAATCTATGTTGTGATGTTGGATTGTTGTTGTATGAACACTCTGAAGTGGTATGATTCTCCATTTCATAATTTAAGCAGTAAGGAGTAGGTCTGGATCTTCTTCCCTTAGGCTTTGATGATGAAGTTGGATTTGATTAGAACTTCACAGCTTTTTGTCTTGCTTGTTTTTGTTGCTTTCTCTTGTGAGGACATATATATGTATCACTCTCAATGTTTTTACACTCAGACGTGTTGTGTGAATCTAAATTGCATGTCTCATAGAGAATTGGTTGTTATTTTGGGTTTCTAATGTAGCTTTTGAGGTTGATGGTTGGTTTTCTCCCTCTTGACCTGTTCTTTGATTTCTTGTACATCAGGCTTTTGCTACTTCTTTAACTCCATCTTAATCTTTGCCTTTAGTTCAGCCTCTTTGAATTCTGGTTCAAGAATTCCAGCTGGTTTGAATTTCTTATAGAGAACCATAGCCTTTTGTTTGTTGTTAGGCTTTCCTGCTTTGGATTTATATAGCTGTGTTTATTTTGGATTGATTTCTTCATCACTATCATCACTTGCAGGATCTCCATCTTAACCATCACAGGAATGAAAGGTTTCATTCTGTGGTGATTTTGGTTTATAGTACAGCTTTGGTGTTGTTTCAGGAGAAGTGATTTGAGTGGTAGTGGATGGTTTCTCTGTTGGATGATGATCATTCATATTTGAAACTTCTATGACTGGACTTGTTGCTCGCCCCGATAGTATGTCAGCTTTCGAACACGAGTCGGGGGTTTGTTTACAGGCCCCGGCAAAGTATCAGCTTTCGAGCACGAGTCGGGGGTGTTGCATACGAGATGAGATCCTTATAGCGTACCCCTGTACCGTGTCAGCCTTCGCGCACGCTCGGGGGTTTGTTTACAGACCCCGGGACAGTAACAACTTTCGAGCACGAGTCGGGGGTATTGCATGAGACAGGATCTGGATGATGGTAAAAGGGTAATGAATAATAATAATGATGAACAATGATGAAGATAATAATAATTATTATCAATGTGTACGTATGATGTGTGATCACAAATGAATGTAAAGGTTATGTTTTAACGAAAGTAAAGTATTTTATTTATAAAACTAGAACTCACTCAGCGTCGCTGACTTTTTGTATGCATAATAGTTGGCAGGTATTTTGTTGATGCTGAGGAGGTGTAGGCATGGATACATAAGCTACTGGGTGTGTTTTGAGGATGGCATTCATATTTTGATATGATGTTGTATTTTGAAATTTACATGAATTATATAATGAAATGATATGTTTTAACTTATAAATGAGAAGTTTTTAAATTCCGCTACGATAATGATATATCTTTTAAATGTTTTATGCAATGATTGACCAACTGTGGGGTTTCCGGAAACGGGGACTTACAAGTTGGTATCAGAGCAAAGTTTAAGAGAATTGGGTAAATGTTTTCAAAAGAACATAAACTTAAACTGAGAATGGGACCAAAGTAAAGGGATGCCAGTCTTAGTAGCTACGTGCCTGCAGGTAAAGGTTTTATGTAAACGTTGTATGAAGGTTATTGAAAAGGGGGATTATGTGCACATGTTATGTGGTTTATGTGCTTTTGTGTAGATTTAGATACTGACGTAGTCATGATAGGAAATGCTTGGGGGATGAAGAGTAAAGTAAGTGGCTAATCACAACTGGCCATTGTAATTAGGGACTTACTATACTTGACATAATCCGAGCTATTACCTTGAATAACCGTGTTGGTGTTTGAATCTTGTAGTGTTTTGTGATAGCTGGTGGTAGATCTTCTGAGGCTTTACGAGGTGGAGGTCGAGGTGGATGTGGTGTTAGACCGCGTGTCACGAGGAGCAGAGCTAAGACTGCTGAGACGGCTCCTGAAGAGCCCGAGCTTCGTCACCAGGGCGGAGAGGATGAAAGTGCTAATCCTAAGGCCTCAATGAGGGAGGCAGTAGCAGAGGAAGTTCATCAGGTCATTCAAATAATTCTACCGACTGTAGTGACTGAGGTCATTAGAGCTATGAAGGAGGATGAGAAGAAGGAGGGTGAGAAGAGGAAGATCGCTAGACGAGGAGGCGAGGAAGGAGGTTTAAGGAAAAAGGAGCAACCAGAGACTGATATGGTTGTCTCCTGTGACAATAAGGAGGAGGAGGAAGCTATGCAGGAAACTGTGAAGGGGTGCAGCTATGGGGCATTCCAATGGTGCAGGCCCCCTACGTTCGATAGGAACGGGAGTGTTGCGGCTGCTCACCATTGGGTGAGGGAGATGGAGGTGGTACTCGATATCAGCGAGTGTCAAGAGGATCAAAAAGTGAAGTTCACTACCCACTCATTTGTGGACTCGACCTTGTGCTGGTGGGACAACATTGTCCCAGCCGAGGGTACCAGGGCAATCGGGAGGATGAGGTGGAATGAACTGAAGAGGTTAGTAATTGAGGAGTTTTGCCCTCATAGGGAGCTTGAAAAAGTTGTGAGAGACTTCTTGTAGTTGGAGGCAGGAACGATGATGCACCAGCAGTACACCACGAAGTTCAACGAGATGGCAAGACTGGTGCCAGATCAGGTGACGCCTGTGTCATGAAAGATCAAGAGGTACATTCAAGGTCTGCCGGCAGCTATCCGCTAGGCCAGGCATGTTTAGTTCGGTGGTCGACCTAGCGGAGAGGTTGTATGACGAGCGAGAGGCGGTGGCGATAGTGGATGAAGAGAAGGAGCGGGGCTATGTTGAGAATAGGAATGGAAGGCGGGATAATGATGGTGGATTTATGGCTGGAGGTAAGATGATGAGGGTCGATGATCGGAAAATAAGAATAGGGAGGGAAGAAGCATGCAAGAAGTGTGGTAGAGGCCACGAGGGGGAGTGTTGGTGGGGATCGAACATTTGCTTCCAGTGTGGGAAAGAGGGCCATAGGGCGAGGGATTGCCACATGGCTAGATGTTATAGATATGGTGAGACTGGGCATATGAGCAAAGACTGCAAGAAGTCGAGGGCAGAGTGCTCCGGTGAAAGGAAAGGGGCCGGAAAGGAGAGCAGAGGATGAAGGTCAGAGCACTCACTTTGACCGGGAGGAGGCTAGAGCGGACTCCAACATGACGTCAGGTACAGTTCTAGTAAATTAAATTGTGCATCTGTGCTTTGATCGTGGTGCTAGTAGTAGTTTCATTCCTGCTACCTTCTGTGATAAGATGCACGTTAGGAATAGGAAGGTCGATGAGCCCTTTGATGTAGAAATTGCTATGGTAAGTCCACTAAGATACCTGATGCCCTAGAGGACTGTGCGATAGAATTTGGAGGAACGTGTTTCCTGCTAGACTGTTCAGGATGAATCTAGGTGGATTGATGCGTACCTTGGGAAGGATTGGCTAGAAGCCTATGAGACAAACATCAGGTGTCGTGAGAAGATGGTTTGATCAACCGCGCCCAACAAGAGTTCGGTGCTGACCTACGGCGATGGAGTAATGATGAAGGCCTCGCCATGGAAAGGGGATCATCCAATTCAGAAAGCAAGGAAAGCCAATATCAAGGTATATAGGGCCATTCCGAATTGTCGGTCAGGTAGGAGAAGTGGCCTATCGATTGGAGTTACCTGATGAGTTAAGTGGAAATTCATCTGACGTTCCCTGTATCTCGTCTGAGGAAGTGCTCAATCGGTAAGGATATGATCGTGCCACTAGAGGATATTGAGATGGACGAACGACTCAACCATGTGGAGCAACTGGTGGCCATTACTGTAGAAGGGAGAGAAGGGCTAAGGAGAAGGGTGTTTTCATGTGTGCGAGTATAGTGGATCCCAAGAAGGGGTATGAGCCTACATGTAAGATCAAGGAAGAAATGAGACAGCATTACCCACGACTGTTCAAGAAGCGACAGGTTTCGGGGACGAAACCTATATAAGGGGGGTACTTGTAACACCCGGAAATTTATTAAAGGAAAACAAAAGAAAAGTATAAAGAAAGAAAGGTGAAATAACTCAAGTTGAGGGGTTAAAGTTGTGCAAGTGGAAAACATTATTATAATTGTGTTTAAAAAGGATGGCATGGTTGCCTATGCCCCCACGTACTACCTGTTCTCGGTTGCAAAGAAGAAAAAAGCAGAGTTTTCACCGGTTCTAGAGAGAGAGGAGAAGAAGCTGTGAAAGGTGAGTTTTCTTGAATATATGTTCTGTAACGCCCGGAATAAAGTCAAAACGAGCCAGTTAATAATAATGGGCTTAGCCAGGATTATTTAAAGAAAATAAGCGGGAAATGGAGTATGGACCAGTAGACCTCGCGGGTTATGTGTTCGGCGAGTTTAAGGTCCCGGGAATGCCCGGTATATATAAACAGGTCAGCTTGAGCAACTCTCATTTGCAACTCAACACCCAACTTCTAGAGAGAGAGTGTAGAGAGAGAATGTGGAGAGAAAGTGGTGATTCAAGGCTCGGTGGATCAAGAGATTGAAGATCAGTGTTTGTGGGCATCCAAACAACAAGAAAAGACCAAGAATCCAGGTAAGAAACATTTTCTAATCGGTTCTTTAAGGGTAAACCCGGATTCTAGGGTTTAGGGTTTTTGAAAGTGGCAAAGAATCGCCCAAAACTCAAGTTTTTGTGTAAGAAAAAATGTAAGAAGCTTAGATATAGCTTCTTGGGTGATAAACCAAGGTTTTGGGTGTAAAAGATTGAAGTTTTGGGTCGAAAATGGGTTGTTCGTAATTTCAGCGCGTTCTGTGAAACTGGATGTTCATCCAGCGAAATTATGTAGTCATCCAGCGAAACTATGGATCTTCCTGTGAAACTATAGTTTCGCAGGTAGTCTCGCAGACTTGAATTTCCAACGAAAGTTGGGCGAAACTAGCAGTGAAGATGCCAGCGAAACTGCCAGCGAAGGTGGCAGCGAAACTGCTGGCGAACCTAGCAGCAAAACTGCTGATCATGCAGCGAAATTAGCAGCGAAATTAGGCAGAAATTAACCCCTTTGAGTGTTAACTTATCTGTAGGCTGTGTAGTGCGACCCTTGCTTAGAAAGCTTGATTGAGAAGCTACTCACTGAGTCCAGGTGAGTTCTAGATCCCCTATTTTAAAGGTTTTAAACTTGTTTGGGGCTGGAAATACATACTGAATATATGTTTTAAATGTCCAGAATTTAAAAGGTTTTAATAGGAAGATCGATTTTTCCATTAGGAAATGTGCTATATAAATGTTTAAAAATAAAATTTTTTCGCGCTAACAGGTCGGTCCGGCCCAGCCAGGGGCGTTGCCCCTTGGACCCAACTATGGGCTGCTGCCCCTAGGACCCCGCTGTCAGGGGCTGCCACCCCCGAACCCCGCTGCCCCGTGGAGGGTCGGTTATGTTTTTATGTTGAACGTATGTGAATGGTTGATGCATGATGTTTATGATGATGTGTGATGGGGTATGTGAAGCTTATGTGATGCTATGTATGAATGTGTTATGTTGACTTTATGTTCCTATTACGTATTATGTTTTATAATACGTTATGTATGATGTATGACTTTACATGGTATGGCTATGAATGAACGTTAAGTATTATGTACGAAGTGAAAGATAACGATAATGAAAAGTGGAACGTAATAATAGTCTTGCAAGCAAGACTGAGGTGAGTGACTGTGTGTCACAACAGACTCGTAAGGGGTTTAATCCATGAGATTGACCAGAAGGGAGTCTTTGTGACTCGAAGGGAGTCTTTGTGACTCAAAGGGAGTCTTTGTGGCTCGAAGGAAGTCTTTGTGACTCGAAGGGAGTCTTTGTGACTCGAAGGGAGTCTTTGTGGCTCGAAGGGAGTCTTTGTGACTCGTCCTTGTCACTCGAAGGGAGTCTTTGTGGCTCGAAGGGAGTCTTTGTGACTCGAAGGGAGTCCTTGTCACTCGAAGGGAGTCTTTGTGACTCGAAGGGAGTCCTTGTGACTCAAATGGAGTCTTTGTGACTCGAAGGGAGTGTTTGTGGCTCGAAGGGAGTCTTTGTGACTCGAAGGGAGTCCTTGACTCGAAGGGAGTCTTTGTAACTCGAAGGGAGTCCTTGTGACTCGAAGGGAGTCCTTGTGACTCGAAGGGAGTCCTTGTGACTCGAAGGGAGTCCTTGTGTCTCGAAGGGAGTCCTTGTGACTCGAAGGGGATCCTTGTCGCGTACCCCGGTACTGTCAGTCTTCGGACATGAGTCGGGTATTGCATGAGACAGGATCCATATTGAAGTGAAAGATAATGATGAATGCACGAGTTGAACAATGATGAAGATAATAATAATATTATCTATGTGTACGTATGATGTGTGATCGCATACGATTACGACGGTTATGTTTTAACGAAAGTAAAGTATTTTATTTATAAAACTAGAACTCACTCAGCAACGCTGACTTTTTATGTATTTTCCAGTTGGCAGGTGATGGTTGCTGAGGATGGCACGGGGTAGCTACTTAGCAAGTTTTTGGGATGGCATCCATTTTATGTCAAATGACACATTTGTGATGTAATGCAAACAATGAGTTTTTTTTTTGTAATGGTTAACAATGATTGTATTGTCTTGCAAAGTGGTCATTAATATATGAAATGGTTTGTTAAGTATTCCGCTGTGTTGTTTTAGTACACTTAAATATATGTTTTATGTTTTATGTGCAATGATTGACCAGCTGTAAGTGTCCCGGGAACGAGGCCTTACATGTTCGGTTTCAACTGAATTTTCGGTTTCTAGACCGAGATTTTGGGTGTTTAGTGCTTGTTTTGTGGGTTTTAGGTGTGAATTGCAGGTGGGTCTTGGGTTTGAAGTGCCCTACTCGAAGGTTGTTCAAGGTGAGTTTCTAGATCCCCTCTTTTTACTAGTTTTCAAAGTGTTTGGGGCTATTATGCATACCGAGCAAAAGATTTTTGAAGTAACCATGAGTTTTAGCATGTTCTACTTTGCCCTGTTGATGCTTGTTTTTAGAGGTTGTTAATGTGTTAGGTTTGATGTTTAGCATGTTCTAGTGTTTGTAGCATGGTAAATTTATCTTAAGATGTGCTAGACCGATGTTTGGGTGTTATTTGTAGAATTTGTTATATTTTCAGATTCTGACCATGCGCCCAGAGAGCCCATGATCCTAAGTGTGGGCCATGCGCCCCAGCAGTGCCCATGCACCCAGAGAGCCCATGCGCATAAGTGTTGGCCATGCGCCCTAGCAGTGCCCATGCGCCCAGAGAGCCCATGTGCCTAAGTGTTCATGCGCCCAAGTAGTGCTCATGCGCCTAGACTGTTCATCCGCATTTGGTGCTCATGGGCCTAGACTGTTCATCCGCATTTGGTGCTCATGCGCCTAGGCTGTTCTACAGCATTTTGATGCTCTTGCGCCTACGATGTTTATCCGAATTTCTTGGTAGACTTAGAAATTTCTGGGTTTTGTGAGGTAGATGGTTGTGCTAAGTTCTGATGTGATGTTACGGTTACGCCTGATGTGCTGTGCATGTTTGTGTGTTGCTGATGATGATTATGATATGTATGATGTGACTTTACCTATTAAGTATGAGTACATATGTAAAGTATTATGTAACGAAAGTGGAAGATAATGAATGATGAGAATTGAAGTAACGGATGATGAGATCCTTGTCGCGTACCCCAGTACTGTGTCAGGCTTAGGGCACGAGTCGGGGGTTTGTTTACAGGCCCCGACATAGTATCAGCTTTCGAGCACGAGTCGGGCATATTGCATGAGACAGGATGGCATGTGAAAGAGATGAGACCTTGTTGCTCGCCCTGGTACTGTGTTAGCTTTCGAGCACGAGTTAGGGGTTTGTTTACAGGCCCCAGCACAGTATCAGCTTTCGAGCACAAGTCAGGGGTGTTGCATATGAGATGAGATCCTTATCGCGTACCCTGGTACTGTGTCCGCCTTCGGGCACGAGTCGGGGTTGTTTACAGGCCCCAACATAGTATCAGCTTTCGAGCACGAGTCGGGGGTATTGCATGAGACAGGATCTGGATGATGGTTAAAGAGGTAATGAATAAAAATAATGATGGACGATGATGAAGATAATAATAATTATTATCAATGTGTACGTATGATGTGTGATCACGAACGAATGTAAAGGTTATGTTTTAACGAAAGTAAAGTATTTTATTTATAAAAGTAGAACTCACTCAGCGTCGCTGAATTTTTGTATGCATAATAGTGGCAGGTATTTTGTTGATGCTGGGGAGGTGCAGGCATGGATGCATAAGCTACTGGGAGCGTTTTGAGGCTGGCATTCACATTTTGATATGATGTTGTATTTTGAAATTTACATGAATGATGTAATGAAATGATATGTTTTAACTTATAAATGAGAAGTTTTTAAATTCCGCTGCGATAATGATGTATCTTTAAATGTTTTATGCAATGATTGACCAAATGTGGGGTTTCTGGAAATAGAGACTTACAGAATGATGAACAATTCAAGAACACATATCCATAAAACATTTCATTCATTCATATGTATGTTTGCTAGGAGATTACAAGGGAGTTTGCAAGAGGTTTCTCTCTCTCACACACACTCAACCTAATGTTTCTCTCACTAGACTAAATCTGTATGCTTCAATTTCTTGGTGAATGCTACCTAATGGTTGATTACTTAGAGAATAAATGACTACACTTATTCAATTTATACTCTTTACAAAAATGAACAAAAATACATTTAAGCCCTAATGATTACACAAATATTGTTCTAAGTCTGATAAATTCTTCTGTTGCTGATGCGTGACTGCCGGATGCTGACGTCACTTGAGACGTCCGCTGATGTTGACTATTGACTTTGACCACGGTTGACCAAGTTTGGCTTTCGTCAATTTTCTTCGTTTTGATCATATTTTTAGCATATCTTCACCGTGTCGGTTTTGGTAATCGTCATGAGATTCGGCACTTAGGTTTTGGTAAGTATCATCTTCAATTAGTCAAACATGAATGACCTAAATCAGGATCCAAAAATATTCCCAAAGAGGAACACATCCATTATGGATGAACAATCAATAAAGTCTTTAAGACTACATTCCTTGTGAATGAATCAAAAGAATCCCAAAGAGGATCACATTCCAAAGTGAAGTTAAAAGAATCCCAATGAGGATCAAACATCATGGATCAAATTGAGCATTTATACTCCTAAGTAGCTAGGTCTTAAGTATTGAAAGTGCTTTCTAGCATATCTTGAGGAGGGTTGTACCAAACATACAATCCGATGTGGGGTACATACAACTCATATCAATCAACTCAAAACATGATAATCACTCACTGTTTCAATCAATCATTAATACCATGCATGAGTTTAAGTGGATCCAATATCTGCAATCAACATTGTATTAGTCTATATCTATTCTCAAAATCATTAAAACAACTCAGTGAGAATTTTAGACTAGTATGATCTCATTGTATGTGCCACTGATTCATGATTCAACCAAGCAACACATTCATTTGTTAGTAAGATTCAATATGATCTTACTAAGTGTTTAACAATCAAGCAATAAATTTGGACATGGATAATTTCCACTCACATACATACAAAATTTTGTCATTTTTATAAAAGATTTTTATAACTATGCAAAAATTTGGGGGGAGAAATTGAATATGGAAATATCAAAGGCAGCAGAATTGTGCATATATTCATACATTTTAAAATTTGAAATTTTTTAAATTTTGAGTTTTAAAAAGCCGAGTCAAGTAAGCACCCAAACATAGCAGTTTGACACATATACATATGTACAATATTGCTTGTGAGTAATTTCTTAACATCCATATATTGATCATGTTAAAATTTTAGCATTTTAACAAATATTCATTTTTTGAAACAATTCAGAATCATTTTTCAAACAAACAAAATCTTTGAAAATTTTATCAAACATAAGCTACGGAAGAAAATTTTATAAAATTTGCTTCGGAAGAAATCATTTCAAAACAAACATTTGCTTCTGAAAATTTTATCAAACATAAGCTTCGGAAGAAAATTTTACAAAATTTGCATCGGAAGAAATCATTTCAAAACAAACATTTGCTTCGGAAGAAATCATATCAAAACAAACATTTGCTTCTAAATAAAATTAATCAAGATTTTTCAAAATTGTAGAAAATTTGACAACTGTTGTCACATCGGACACACAAGCATACATCTGTTGTAGCTACAGTACTATCATATCGTGCAAAATACATGAAGTGTATATAGCGGACAAAACAAACATACATCCGCTATGCACTATTGAACATACAAGTGCTCACAGCGCATGATGTTGACAAGACATCCACTGTGAATACAGTGCCACTCCATAGCGCATGACTAACATAAGTCATCCGTCGTAGAAACAGTCAAAGTGTATACAGCGTATGCACACAGGTAATCATACGCTGTAAACATTGACACATCATTTTCAAACATCCACAGCGCATGATCAAATGTTTATCCGCTTTGTACAATCAAACACATCATTTTCAAGTGTCCACCATGCATGAACAAATGTTCATCTGCTGTGTACAATCAAATAATTTTTCAAAGTGTCCACAACGCATGAACAAATGTTCATCCGCAGTGAACAATCAAAAAAATCATTCAAGGGTCCACATCGCATGAATAAATGTTCATCCGCTGTGAACAAACAAACCGTTTCAATAACGTGCAATCTTTCATACCAACACACACACATTGTTTCTAAAAATCAATCATTAAATTGATGATAATATAATCCTTAGGGGGAGTATTGTTGGACTCAACATGTGCATTAATTGATTAATACTTTAAAGGATGATGCTTGCCATAATCAAACATATAACGAACATAATGTGTTCTAACATTCAAACAATCATTAACTAACATATTAGCATCATTAACAATCATAACATTCACTAATCAATGTTTAAGTTTCTTTTTCAGGATTGTAGATAAAAGAAATTTTGACCAAGTGTCGGCAGTGGATGAATAACTGCTCACAGCGGATGTATAAGATGATGCAGGGGATGAAGATCAAGTCCAAGTGCCCACATCGGATGAACAACACACACAGCGGATGCCTAAGTCCACAGCTGATGAACTGTCCACAGCGGATAAACTTTCCACAGCGGACAACATACAAAGCAAACACACACAAGTGTTCACAGCGGATGAACATTCCAACGAACAACATACAAGCAAAAACACACAAGTGTTCACAGTGGACAACATCCAAGGGACAGCGGACATGCTATCTGACTTCCACAGCAAACAACTTAAAATCCACAGCGGACAGCTAATCATCCATAATGGACAGCTTATAGACTTAGGATTATTTATGTGATTTTCGTTTACATAAGGGTAGTTCAGTAATTGTATATAGCTCTGTGTATAGGCTATAAATAACATACTGCCCTAATCCTTTGTAAGCTTTTGAACAATCAACAATCAAGCAGATATTATCATCCAAGCACTAGCAATCATACAATCACACACACACACAAATACACACTGATATCATAGCATCTATCATGGGTTTCCACACCATGGTTCATGTTTGTTGATTGAGAGATTTGAAAAGGTCCTTGGGGGAATCAACCTGTTCATGTTGAATATTGTTCTAATATGTTCATGTTCAACATGTGTTTAAGTTGATTTCATCACCAATCAACTTGCTGTGATCCCTCAACTAAGGATCCACAAGTCACACCCCACCATAAACATCATCGGAAATGTTGATACAGGGGTAAGAACAAGAGGACAAACCTACACTCTTGCTTCTTGTCCCAAGTAGAGCCAAAGAAAGTTGATGAGGCTTTAAAAGATGGAAGCTAGGTTGAAGTAATGCAAGAGGAGCTGCTTCAATTCAAAAGACAGAAGGTTTGGAACCTATGTCCTCTTCCTCATGGGAAGACTACCATAGGAACCAAGTGGGTTTTTAGGAACAAGAAAGATGATAGAGGACTTGTCATCAAGAACAAGGCAAAACTAGTTGTTCAAGGGTACACAAAAGAAGAGGGAATTGATTACACAGATGTTTTTGCTCCTATGGCAAGACTTGAAGGTGTAAGAATATTCCTAGCTTTTGCTGCATCTAAGGATTTCAAAGTCTAACAACTTGATGTCAAGTGTGCTTTTTTTGTATGGGGTGATTGATGAAGAGGTGTATGTCAAACAACCACCTAGCTTTGCAGACCCAGATGATCCTGATTATGTCTGCAAGCTTGATAAAGCTTTTTATGGGCTGCATCAAGGTCCAAGAAAGTGGTATGAGACACTATCTCAGTATCTTTGTTAACATGGTTACAAGAGGGGTACTATATATGGAACTCTCTGCATCAAAGGAACAGGGAATGACTTAATGCTGGTTTAAGGAAATATGGATGAAATTATCTTTGGGTCAACTAATCCAAAGCTCTGCAAAGACTTTGAGAGGCTGATGAAGAATAGATTTGAAATGAGTGCCATGGGGGAACTCAATTTCTTTTTGGGAATTCAAGTGAAACAAGTTGACAATGGAATCTTCATAAGTCAATCAAAGTATGTACAAGACATACTTAAAAGATTCAACATGACTGGTTGTAAGGTGGCTAAGACACCCATAGCCAGAAACCACTCCCTTGGACCTGATCTTGAGGGGGAGTGTATGGATGAGCATCTTTACAGGGCTATGATTGGGTCTCTTATGTACCTCACAGCCAGGAGGCCTGATATCATGTTTGCCACATTCATCTGTGCAAGATATCAAGAAAACCCCAAGATGTCACACCTGGTTGCTGTCAAGAGGATTCTTAGATATCTCAAAGGTGCTCCCAAGCTTGGCCTTTGGTATCCAAAGAGTTCTGACTTCAATCTGTATGCTTATAGAGATAGTGACTATGGTGGCTGCAACATGACTGCAAAATCTACATCAGGGGGATGCCAATTCCTTGGTGGAAGGATTATCTCATGGCACTACAAGAAACAATCCTATGTCTCTGCATCAACTGTTGAAGCTGAATACATTACTGCTGCAAGCTGCTGTGCTCCAGTGCTTTGGATTCAGAATCAGATGCTGGACAATGGATTCAACTTCAAAGAGACTCCTGTCCACATAGACAACAACAGTGCTATCTCTATTACAGAGAATCCTATGCAGCACTCCAGGACCAAACACATCAACATCACGTATCATTTGATTAGAGATAACTTTGAGAAGGGATTAATCAAACTAGTTAAAGCTAACACAAATGAACAATATGTTGATCTGTTCACTAAAGCCTTTGATGAAAAGAGATTCAAATATCTTGTATCAGCTATTGAGATGATTAACCATCAGTAGATTTTCTTAAAACTTAAATTAACTTTATTTCTAAAACCTATGTGTCCTAAGTTGTCTATTTTATCACCTTCATAAGCCCTGTTTATTTTGAAATTTTTTTAATGATATTCCTTAGATTTTTGAAAATTTTTCAAAACATATTTTACTTCGGAAGATTTCAAGTTGCCTTCGGAAGAAATTTGTGTCTTCAAATCAAATAACTACTTATAAGAAATTTACCTTCGGAAGAAGTTCTGAGAATATCTTCTGAAACTTAAATATGCTTCTAAGTACTTGCATGTATTTGAAGAACAAATATCTTCCAAAAGCAATTAAGTCTCGGAAGATATATTCTCTTTATAATAAAACTCCCAAGTCTTAATATCTTCTGAAACCAAATATGTGTCGGAAGAAAAACTCTCTAAGTATTTTTCTTCAGAAGCCAAATTTTCACAATTCTTAAGAATATCTTCCGAAGCCAAATTGGCTTTGGAAGCTTTTTCCTAAAAAACTTCCGAAGCAAAATTATCTTCGGAAAATTTTCAACTTCCAAGAAAACTACCTTTTTAGGCACTTTATTAGAGGTGGGGCCGACATCCAGATTTCAAAGTTTATCCTATTGCTTTAACTTTGTCTCAAATCCATTTCGTATATATTCTCATAACGGTTCCCCTTCTTCTCACTTTCCTCTTCATCTACATTTCTCTAACCTAATTTCACCCACAAACCGCCTTCATTCGTATCTTCCTTCATCGTAAAACTACCTCAAATGGCCAACCTTAACCACAGAAACCAACCCGATTTTTCCATGCATCTTCATAGGCCATATAATCAGGTTGCTCTGTTATACTCTGAGAAAGATCTAGGTTTCTTAGTGGTTTGTTGTTACCTTTCTTTGTCCAACTACTTCACCTCCCTCACCATTGATCCTCCTCTCCATGAGGATCACTTGTTGGAGTTCTGGCGGACCTACGAAGAGGTCACTATGGACGGGGAGAAGGTACTATCTACCACAGTTTAGGAGAGGACAATCTTTATCACTCCAGCCACCATAAATACACATCTTCAGCTGGATGATGTAGAGGGTGACTTGTCCTTTCCTAAAGCTGCAGTCAACCACTCCTTTGAGTAGATGGGCTATGAGGGTGACTTCTTAGTCAAGACCTTCTAGAAGGGAAGGTCTCCTCTCAATGGAAGTACCTCCTCCATGTTTTCATACACAGCTTGTCCAACAAGCATGGAAGATAGGACCAGATTCCAGAAGACCTCTCCTTCATAGTCCATGGGATGGTTCAGGGGTCAAGTTCAGGTATTCTCAATTTGTATATACCAATTTGCTTACTAACTTAGACTCCCTAGAGTATTACATGTTCCCTAGATATGTCCAACATATTCTCAACTATGAACTAGGCACATAGTTAAGGGGAACAGGTAATATTCTAAAACTAGGACAGATGAAGCCCGGCATCTTCAAAATAACAAGGAAGCCAACTGTTGGCTTCTCAGAGGTAGAAACAGCCCTAGTCCCTAAATATTTGAGCTCATTACTCAAGGTGGCAACCTAGCAGCACCAGCTAGTGTTGAACCCACACCTTCCACCTCCCAACCTCAAAAACAGCCCACAATAACCATCACCTACCAGAGAAAACCAAATGAACCCTTACACCAACCATGCAGGAGGAAGTGGACACTCAAGCTCCCACTTCCCCTGAGGAGCAAACCACTCCCATCTCTCAAATGATCAGTACTGAGGTTCTTCATGCTCAGCCTGATAAGCTCATAACCCCAATAGCCTTAAGCCTTCACTTTAAGTCTCAACACTCTAGTGAACAACATTCTGAGGACAGTTACCATCCCCAGTCGATGGATCTCAACCAACCAATTCCCAGTGTTAACTTCTATGATGATGAAGACATGGGCTTCAGTGAGTAACATGAGTCTCTCTTTTCCACCCTTACTCAAGGAGAGATGAGTACCCCTGTCTTACCCATGTCTAGCCCACATCATCCACCCCCCACTAAGGTGGATCTTCCTGAACTTGTTTAGGAGATCCATATGGAAGAGGCTCTCACTTTAGAAAGTGATTACATCATTCAGACCTCGACCATGGCAACCCAGCCTCTTAACACTTCTCATGAAGTTGTCATGATGTAGGGGAAATCTAGCTGACAAGAACACTATACTGGTGATGAGGAAGAAGATATTAGTCCTATTCTCTCATCCCCCCATGATTCTTCTGATGAAGATGAGGGGAGTCTGAAACTAAAGATGCACACATTGACTAAAACTTGCACCTATTTAGTCTCTAAGATTAGTCACCTGGAATCTCAAGTGACTATCTTACAAAAGAGGGTCAATGACCAGCAACTTGAGATCACTGATCTCAAGGGAAAGCTAGCTGAAAGACAACTAAGAACAAATCAACCAGGTCCCCAAGAACCTATGAATGTGATAGACTTAACCCCCAGCTCACTTCGCAAGAAAGTGATGCTACCAAAAAGGGGAGAAAGTCAGAATAGTCACAAAATTTGGGAGTTCTTCTCAAAGTATGGACTTAGAGGATTCATGTGACAACTCACCCGAAACTCACTCGATTACTTTGTGCCAATGCAGTAGACCAGTGATGGAACACATACCATGTAACGCAATTTTCGGGACAAAAAATATTTCAACATGGGGATAATGTGACATCCGGTAATTTTTCGTTACCAAACTCTGTTAGTTCCGTTAGGTCTTGCATACACATGTCGTGAGCACACACTAGTTGTCATTGAGCATTGGTGACTTAACAATAATTAACAATGGTTAATGGTTAATAATCTAACTAATAATGTGATTATTAAGTTGTGCTTATGTGGTTAAGCGATTTAAATGTTATTTGTGAATTTTATCGCGTAGTATGGAAGCGTGTGTATTTAATTCGTGTATTTTGTGACTAGTGAAAATAATGCATATGAATGTTATTGTTGCTTAATAATGCTTGTATTTTTGTAGTTAAAAATATTTAAAAAGTGGTTAAAGTACTAGTTTTATAAAATATAAAATAATAAGGGATTAATAGATAAATACTTACCATATATAATTCTAAATTAAACCCAACCCTAATTCCCATAACCCCATTCGGCCGTGACATCCCTCCCACACACACACACTTTAAAATTTTGACCAAGAACAAGCCATAATCATCGGATTTGATCGAGTTCCAAGCAATACAACACGTTAGAAGCTTCAATTCTTGTCCATTACACGTTTAAAGGTTAGATTTTTATGGGCTTTTCATAGTTTTGATGTGTTGGCCGAAACCTTAGTCGACTTTATGATTGGATGTTGATTTTTGATTAGTTTGATGAATGTATGATGTTAGTTAGATAGTATTGTTGATGGTTTACGTGGATTATGCAAGAAGTTCATGATTTTGATGCGTTGTTCATACATTACTATGAATAGAAACTTTATTGCATGGAATTGATGAATGGATGATGAATTGTTGATGCTAGTATGTTAATGATGTTATATGAATGTTGGGATGATGATAATTATGCTATAAATCCAAGAATTGATCTTGTAGTTCATACCTTACTAAAAGTAGAAACTTTTTGGATATGGGAATTGTGAATTATGGTGATTCGATGGTGTTGAACACGGCTAGATGATAGCACGGACTTGTTTAGGTATAATATTAATGAATTTATGGATGTATTGGTTGTTAGATAGATTTTGGGATGTACTTTCCTAAAAGGGAAACTTTAATTGTATAGAATCTGGATATGATGCATTAGGCATGCTTGTAATGTAGGATCATGTTAGCATGTTTATTGATGATGTTGAATGTGATGAAATGTGTTAAATTAGACATTTGGATGCTTGGTTGATTATGTGGGAATGTGGACCCTTAGTGGTTATACATGTAATGATGGGTTGTGTTGGGTGATTATAGGATCATGTTTGGGAATTATAATAGATCATTGTTGGATAGGTTGATTGGCATGAATCTTGTTGAATAATGTGATAATGATCGTCATACACCCGTTCGAATCTGAGGCCCCTACTTAGTAGGATTGGCAGGGTTTAGGGTGTGAAGTTGTGAATGGCTTCACATGGCATGTTATGCATGATTGGACTCTATGTATAATGCATTAGTTATGATGTAATTATGTTAAGCATGATGATTACTTGAGATTCGCATGAGTTGTATGATAATCTAGTTGTATGATGATTTAGGTAGAACAAGTGGTTGTTGAAGTGCCATACGTGAACAACTTGTATGATAACCATGTATGATGAACTGTTATGCTTGATTTTATGGGATGTAAATAATAATGTCACCAATGGGTCAAACGGGTCAACTGGGTCAATATATCTTGCTTTTCCACAACCTGGAGTCCATGTGTTTATAGAGCACTTAGGGTTGATGATGATTCTGTGTACACGTACTCATGTACTTGTGTGTTCTAGGTAACCTCTGAAGGTTGTCTTTCCCCTCTCTTTCAAGTTACCTTTTATATCGTTTGTGTGCATACCAGGTGAGTTCATGCCCCACTCTTTTATACACTCTCTTTTGGGGAAGATAGCATACTGGCTTACAAACGCCTTATTCTTATAAGATGTGTAAAGTATGATATAGTGTTGAATACCATGAAAGTCCTCACACTTTCGGATCGTTAATAATGGTAACTAGCGGGAAACCTTGGGTAGTACTACTGGGTCTGACGATCCCCACCTGTGCGACTCGAGGTCAAACGGGTGCAATTTTGTCCTAACATAAACATTGTCATGACCTGGTAAGTCGAGACGGGAGGCAACAAACGAAACACAGTCAGCTTCGATCGTGAAATCACTATGATTATTACTTGTGAATTTAGACTAGCTATCTAATTCATGCACTCTTATATTGTACTCTTATATTTTATACTGATACAGTTATGTTTTACTAAAACTCCTGAACTCACCAACCATTGTGTCGACTCTTTTAGTATGCTATTCTCAGGTTGAAGTTACTAATGCCTAGGAGCACATTCACGGGTCAGCATTGTAGATGTCAGCATTGTTGGAACCCTTTGATGGTTTTGTTTATTAAAACAATTATGTACTTGTTTTGCACATGGTGGGCACGTGTTTGCGCATTTCTACATGGAGTTACATTATTTTGGTTTTCATGTTTGTTAAACGCTTCCTCATCGTTTTAATGTTAAACTCTGATTTTAGTTTTTTTGTTCATATAGAGTCGTTCTGAGTAACTAATGACTGAGATCCTGGTTTGTCACACGCCTCGCGGTAAAACCCCTCAAGTGGATTTTGAGGGTGTGATAATTCACCACCCTCACTTGCAATAGTCCATACTCAGCAACCTCCTCAAGTCCACATTGATGTGGACTCACTCATATACAGCCTATTTGAGGAGCGTATACCCAGAGCCATGTCTACCCCATCTCTTCACTCTGAGAACCCAATCTTGGGATGGAGGTATGACACAGAAAGAAGGGCTCTTGTCATCTTTAGAGCTCAGGGTTAACAAGAGATCTTCAATTTTACAAACCTGAGTTTCTATGAGTGCATCCATCTGGTTGATCTTCCACTTGTCAACCTAAGCCAAAACAAACAATCTGAGAGATTAGCAAATTGGATTCAAGGAAGGGTGCTTAAAGAGTTCAAGATGAGATCAAAATATTATAGACAGAGGCTAGCAGGTGAGATTTTTGGTCAACTGGATGTTGAGGTGGACCCTGAGATTATCTTCGAAGGGAAAGCTTTTACTGAAGGCCTGGAAGTTGAGCCTGTGAACCTTGAGACAGGATCTCCTTCAGCACCCAGTACCCTCAGTGAGGCACCAGCTGGTGAAGGTGCTTCACATCCTCTCTCTGGCCAGAGCTTGACTACTGAACCAAGCAATGAAGGCCAAAGCTCTCTCCACCCTGAGTCACCAAGGCCTATGCGTGACAAAGGGAAGAGGAAAGTGACCTCTGAGGAGTTAGAGGAGGAGAAGAGAGAGAAGAAGAGGAAGCTAAAGGGAGAGGGTTCAGGAGGGTCCTCAGGCTTCATACAAGCTGCTATTCGAGCTGCCCCCAGGCCAAACACTCAAGATGATGAGTTGAGGGCAACAAGGCTAAACTACCTGGGGACTACGAACTATAACATTGATGAACTCATATCTCTCCCCTTAGAAGAGTTGAATGAGCTGGCTGACAATGAGTTGTCAAAGGAGAGGAGGGAGGCAGAGGATGCAACATTGCTCCTTAAGATCAAGGAAGAAAGGAGACTAAAAAGGCTCTACAAACATGCTCCTGTCCTCTCCCTAGTTCAAGAAAATCCTAAGATAGAGACTGTGGCGCCTGCATAATGTCGGGTAGACATGAAAGCTAAAAGAATGAATATGATCAACTACCAGAGTGCCACAGGACTTTATCAGGCAGCTGCATTTCTTTCCTTATCCTTTGAGTACATTGAATTTGAATATCTAAAGCAGCTGAAGGAACAAGCTACAAAAGAAAGAAAAGCTGCTAAAAGAAAGTTAAGGGAAAAAGCTGCAAGGTCAAGGGCCATCATCCACAAAAGCCAAAAGAGATCTGAAGACAAACAAAGGATAATGAGCTTCTTGAAGCTGTATGGATTCTCTGGAAGGAGGCTTGGTCCTATGTCTCTATCCACTATGGATGAGCATATAAGAGTGATCAAGCAAAAGATCAAAAAGGAGAGCTTGTAGACTTGCATTCTCCACCAAGTCCAGCTCAACCTGAAGTTGAGATGAAGGTTGAACCCCTTGAGATAACACAATTTGATCCTAGAGCTGCATCTCAGCCAACTTTGTCTTCTGTTCCATGGCAGGGTTCTCTTCTCTCTTCATTAGAACCTGTGAGAGAAAAGATGCCAACTGAGAGGGACATAATAGAACAATCTGGTACTGAAGACCAGTCCTCTCAGTTGTAAACTTCAAAGAAGAGGAAAAGGATGGCCAGGAAAAGTGTTTCAAAGAAGAAGAAGACCAAGGCATCCACCTCCACACCTCAGGATGAGTAAGAGCATCCTGAGGTAGTGCATGAAGAGGCTGCTCAACTAACTCCTATTCAAGTAGAGCCTCTTGCCATTAGAAGACCCATCTTGTCCTGGAGTTTTGCTGCTAATCCGGACAAATGGTATGTCATCAGAGATCAAGGAGGTCAAGATGTCTACTTCTGGCAAGACATGCTTGATCTTCCTCTACATGGTCTCTATGATATGGGAAGATACTATGAGAATCTGAGGGATCTTGACCAGATGATAAAGAGAGGCTTGGTTTTGATCCTGATGAGGACTATCAACATCTAAAGAACTTCTCTATTTTGGTAGCATCAGCCTAGGGGGAGTTTGTAAGATAATATCAAAAGATTATAAGGCTGATGCAAACAAAGAAGCCAAAACAACCAAGGGTCTTCCTGCATGCTTGCACTGGACGTACAAGGTAGAAGTGCTTCGGAAGTTTTCACTCTACATCAGAAAATACTCTAAGTGTAAAATCTTCCGAAGCCAAAGTCCAAATCTTCCGAAGCCAAAGATGAAGTCTTCCGAAGCTTCAGAGACAAAGTCTTCCAAAGCCATTTTGCTGTGAAGACTGATTTCTTCCAAAGACAGAGAAGACATGCTTTCTCTGATCTACTTTACAGAAAGATGACACACTTTCTGCTGTAACTCTGAAGACTCACCAACTTGTATGAGTTGGTGAAAAGTCCATGCTTTTGTAAACAGTTGAATAAGGTCTTTGTCTGTAACTTCTTACTTTTGTACCTGTAAACCTTTTTATATTAGAAAAGGATGTGAGCTATGGCATGTCATATTTACTAGTCAAAAGGCAATCTGCCTTTTGACTCTACATTGATCATGTTGTCTAGATTAGTGTTTCTAACTGTCTCTCTAAGTATTGACGGTTGTAGGATGTAGTATAAAGTGTTTCAGGTCCTTGTAATTCGAATATGCTTTGTAAACACTTGTAATAAAACTTGAGAGCAATATATAGCATCCTTAAAAACCATACTTGTTAGTTCTTGTTCTTAGTTCTGTCTCACTACTTACTTGTGTACTTAGTATCATCATACTCAAACCCAGTTCCCCATTTGAACTATTAAGTGTTTTAAACCTCTCCTCATTGTGAGGCTGATTGTATTGACCACCCTTTACTCGGTCCTACAACAATATCTACAATCAACATTGTATTCTTCTATGTCTATTCTCAAAATCATCAAAACAACTCAATGAGGATTTAAGACTAGTATGATCTCATGTCATGTGCATATGATTCATGTCGAAGCATGAAAATCAATCATTTCTTAGTTAGATAAAGTGCTATCTTTCTAAATGTTTATCATGCAAACAATCAAATTGGACTTTGATAATTTTCATTAAAACAAATTCAAAACTTTTGTCATGTTTTAAAAAGTTTTTATAAATATGCAAAAATTTAGGGGGAGAAGATGAACATGGAAATATCAAAAGCAGCAGAATATGTGCATAATCATACATTTTAAAATTTAAAAATGAACATAAAAATATCAAAGGCAGCAAAATATATGCATAATCACACATCTTAAAATTTGAAATTTTAAAATTTTGAGTTTTAAATAAAGCCGTATCTATAGATATCCAACCTTTTTCTACATGCTAATGTGTAAGCCTCTATGTCTTAATTTGACCCGATGAAGAATCCAGACCTAATCCACAATCAAGGTGATAGCGCATTGTACTTTTTCAAACCATTTATAGTATCCATCTTTCGCTTTCCATGTGCAGTAACCTTCTTTTTGCAATTTCCTTTAAGGACAAAAAACCAAATAAAACATAAAGTATTAAACTGAATTCAATAATGATTAATAATATAAATAGTTAAAATTCTATTAAACTTTACCATATATTTTATCTCACACCACATATCACAAAGATATTCCCAGTCTTCTTTGATAACATTAAAATAGGATGTGGTTTTTGCCTGTATTGGATCTTCCAGTCCTCCAATCTCTTTGAATTAAGCACGTAGCTTAGCTTGATGACCTCTCCATTCCCTTGCCATGTAGCTATCAATAACTTTGCAAACATCTGAATTTTCCACATCAATGTCAAAAAGTGTCTTTAAGTAACAAATACATAATTAACAGTAATCTAGCCAAAATGTAGCCACACTCGTACATTAATGTCAATAACTTACAATTAGCTTGTGACGTAACAGTAATCTAACTTCATTTGGTACATGCCTCCACTCTTTCTATTGTAAGCTACAATTGTTACACAAAATTTAGCTACACTCGTACATGAAAGATGATTCATTTTCATTAACTACCTGCCTCGTTTGAAAATTGAAATCAATTGGTAGACGCTTCTTAGATGCTTTCATAACCTTTCGAGCTCCCTTGCCATGTTTTGTGCTTATCATACCATTACCAACATCTTGCTCGTTCTCAAAAGTTGTATCTATAAACAAGTAGAAGGACAATTCTTCCAACGCTCTGAAGAAGATCTTGAATGCATTCATCCAGATGATCTTTAGGAGATGGATATCAAATATCAGATAGCCATGATCTTCTTTAGGGCTAAGCAATTTCAGCAGAGAACTCAAAGAAAGTTCTTGAGGAAGAGAAGATTAGGTTTTGGGTTTGATAAGAGCAAAGTGAAGTGTTTCAACTGCAACTAGCCGGAACACTTTGCCAAAGAATGCAAAACACCTAAGTCAAACCCATCTCCCCTAAGTTCATGAAACTTCAAACAACCCCAAACCTATTAAAGTCCCTCTACTTCTACCAGCCAAAGACATATAGTAGTTGTAGTCTCAAGAGAAGAGGTGATTGACTTGGGCTTCCAAGTAGAAGATGACACTCCCATCAATGATGCACTGATGGCTAGAAGTTGAACCTCCTCACCTTAGGTAAATTTTAAACCCTCTTATACACCTAAGTGCATTGCTAAGGTAAACTTGTACATAAATCACAATTTGGATCTCATGGAGGATGTTGAATCAATCAATCTTCTCAAAACATATTTTAAGAAAAATGATCAAGCTCAAAAAGAAAAAAATAATAGATCTAGAAAAGATTGTTTCATAACTAAAACATGAATAAACCAACTTGGAGACCCAAATTGATAATCTCTTAAGTAGATTGAAATTAGCACAATGTGATTAGCTATAGCTAAAAGATATGCTAATAAATATAATTTTCAAACTAAAATATTGAAAAATTGCTTGCTTTTTCTAAAAACTCCCAAAAGTTATATCAAACCAAGACAAGTTTAGGGTATAATACTATGGAACCACCAATGACATACACTCCCACATATACCCCTATGTGCAACCCGGAAGTAAAGAAGAAAATATCTACCAATCAAATCTATACAAGAGTAGCTAGTGAAAAATCTAAGACAACAAAGAAGGAAGAGAAAGAGGGAGTAGTTGAAAAAGTAGATAAAGACGAAGAAAAGAAAGAAAAGGAAGAGGAAGAGAGGGAGAAGAGGTGGGAAGAACTCAAGTGTCACACCCCCGCTTATAGAGGAAACATGAGTATGTAACGAGCGGGATCATCATAACACATTAATAGTTAATAGAGATGCATTAAATGATGAAAAACCAATATGTCATGACATCACCCGACACAAATGGAGACTTGTGTTGCACTTAGTCAATTTCATGATAAACATAGTTAAACAAGTATAATGATTTTGAATTCCACAACCCGGGGAACAAATAAAGGTAAGCATGCCAAACAATGATAACTTAAAGTAAAACACAATTGTTTAAAATGCTAGAGCGAGTCTAATATGAATTCCTTAGGGTCATCTCTAAGGCATCAACTCTAGCTATCCTCGATGATTGTTGTTAGCTGAAAATATATGCTCAAAAAGGTCAACACATGGTTGGTGAGTTTGTTGTTTTAAATAATGAATAAAAATTAATGTTGTGTAGAAGGTTATAGGACATAAGTATATATAGTTATAAGCAAGTAATATCACATGTAATTATGAGCCTCACAACTAAACCTATGACGTACACACATATCTTGTCATATTCACCCTAGGGTCCGTTCGTGACCATTGTCAGTCCCAACTAGTATACTAACAAACAATGGTGAGGGTGTCAAGCCAATACTACTATCAATACCTATCCGTCGGCTTCAGCACTGGAGTTAAGTAGTTGCGAATAAAGAACCACATAGAAAACTCATGCATGTACGAGATATAAACTTACAAAATGGTAACAAATAGTCCCAAATGAATAATTGATATCATAGCAAGAAAATGTTGAGCATACTTTTCCCCCTTGATGTTCATAAAGTGATTGTAAGAAAAAAGGCCCACGAAAGTCACATTGATGTGATAAGAGCAGCAACAAGCACGTCAAGCTTCTAGAAATGAGAGTGAACCAAATAATCAAACACCTATAATAAAAGATAATTGATCTTATAATCACGTCTATTAAACGTCATAATACTTCTGGTCTATCTCGGGTTGTTTCGGGCTTCTCGCGCGACTCACACAATACACACACACACACACACACACACACACACACATATATATATATATATATATATATATATATATATATATATATATATAAAATAGTTAGTTCATAGGTACACACTGAAGTATATATACATTTATATTTTTCTTTTCCTAACTAAATAACCCAATCACAACATGATGTTACATCATTCCTATTTTCTCACTCGCTCACGTAATAGTTATTCATATTATTAATCTTTATTTCCGATCATTATATCATTTTTGTTGTTTAAATTATTACCCTTAATTTAGAATTTTCAGAAAGTATTTAATTAACAGACCTTACTCTTTGCACATAGATTTTGTAAACTCAGTTTTGAGGTCAAAACAACAAAGATATGACGCGAGACCAATTTGACTTTAAAGATAGCACATGGAATTACATTTTTGGAGAAAACCACGTCATTTTAATAAAAATTGAGAGAGATATATGTTTCTAAATTCTGAACAAACAAGCTGCCAGAAAATTCAGTTTTAACCAATAATTTTGTATTAACTGTTTAGCGGCTCAAATCTTTAAGGTTTTTGACGAGACCAATTGGGATGGAAAGTAGACACTTTTAAGTTAGTTTTCGACTTCAAATTCGGTCATTTTGGGCTTCGTATGACCAAGTTATTACCTGTACAAAATGATCCAATTTTTTAAATCAAGCTGCCAAAAATAAAACTATTATGTTCCATTCGACATACACACACATACATGTATATATAACTCACACACACAAGCATACACACACATATGTATATATACACACACTAACACATACACACATATCTTCATACATACACACAATACATTAACAATTATATATATAAACACACTCACAATTATGTATACACACTCATAATTACACAGACACTCTTATACACACACTCTCACAATTTTACCTTAAAATTCTACACAGACACACAACATCAGCCGAAGGTTGCAATTGTGTCTTACTCATAACACACACATACTAACACACACACACACAGCGACCCACACGCACTGTAGCACACCCGTACCCAAACCAGGCCAATTGAACAACCCTAAACAACAATTAAACACGATAGTAACATCTAAAAGAACACGATCTTACCCAACGTAGCAAAACAAACACAAAGGAAATTAAGAATTGCTTCCATGACACATCGCACATGAAATCAATCCAACAACATGAAGAACTCCAGTGAATATCGACTCGTCGGTGCACACGCAACGGCTATGGGGTTGACGTGAGGGTGCACACGCGACGACTATGGGGTTGACGGCTATCGGTCGTCGGCAGAGGGTTGCTGGACCTTGGTCGCGAAGCTAACGGTGATCTCAAATGCTAAGTTTGAAAAATATTCATTTTAAACCTTGAACTTTTCATTTTCATTTTTATTTAAACCAAAATTTAATACGTAACCCTTAACGAACCAAGTTAAAGAAATTATATATACGAGTTAAGAAATGATGCAGTATAACGCGTTTAGAATTTGCAGCGTCAAGAGTACAATTTGCTAGGTTTTCGCGAATGATAATATATAAATATATAATAATAAAAACAACAACAACAACCACAACCACAACAAAAGCAGCAGCAGCAGCAACAATAATAATAATAATAATAACAATAATAATGTATAACCGTAATCCAATTAATTATTTCATGAGTTCTAGCATAACGTGTCTAACTAACGAAGTCAAAGACACAATCATGAACGTATTGATTATACGAACACAAAAATAAATGCATAATTGATAGTAACAAGTTTCTTGTTCATTGATGGACTTGAGAGTAACAGATGTCACAGTATCTTCCAGTTGAGAGAATTTCTTCCCGAAATTCAACTGGAGTTAGATCCTGAAGCTATATCCATAAATAGATACGGATATTTAAGTTTCATCTGACCTTCTCACTCCCAAGTTAACTCAAGGAATAGTTCCATCGAAACCTAACGATTGGAATCTTACCATGCTTCAACCACTTAACTTCTATATTCATATACATGTATATATAACTCACACACACAAGCATACACACACATATGTATATATACACATAGTAACACATACACACATATCTTCATACATACACACCATACATTAACAATTATATATATAAACACACTCACAATTATGTATACAGGCTCATA
Organism: Flaveria sonorensis; assembly: GCA_025506505.1. Taxonomy (NCBI): domain Eukaryota; kingdom Viridiplantae; phylum Streptophyta; class Magnoliopsida; order Asterales; family Asteraceae; genus Flaveria; species Flaveria sonorensis. The sequence continues at coordinate 30,556,660 of CM046436.1, read as the reverse complement.
ATTACACACACACTCTTATACACACACTCTCACAATTATACCTTAAAATTCTACATAGACACACAACATCAGCCGAAGGTTGCAATTGTGTCTTACTCATAACACACACATACTAACACACACACACAGCGACCCACACGCACGGTAGCACACCCGTACCCAAACCAGGCCAATTGAACAACCCTATACAACAATTAAACATGATAGTAACAGCTGAAAGAACACGATCTTACCCAACGTAGCAAAACAAACATAAAGGAGATTAAGAATTGCTTTCACGACACACCGCACATGAAATCAATCCAACAACATGAAGAACTCCAGTGAATATCGACTCGTCGGTGCACACGCAACGGCTATGGGGTTGATGTGAGGGTGCACACACGACGGCTATGGGGTTGACGGCTATCGGTCGTTGGCAGAGGGTTGCTGGACCTTGGTCGTGAAGCCAACAGTGGTCTCAAATGCTAAGTTTGAAAAATATTCATTTTAAACCTTGAACTTTTCATTTTCTTTTTTATTTAAACCAAATATTTATACGTAAACCTTAACGAACCAAGTTAAAGAAATTATATATACGAGTTATGAAATGATTCGGTATAACGCATTTAGAATTTGCAGCGTGTAACACCTGGAAAATTTTAAAAGACGAGAAAGAAGGAATTAATGTGTAAAAAAAAAGAAAGAAAACACAATTTAACCGAAGTTGAGGGGTTAAATGTGTCAAAAGGACAAAAAGAATAAAAGTGGGTGCATAAAGTGGGCATGGCCACCCACACTTCTCTGCATATCTTCTTCTAATCGGATTTTAGAGAGAGAAAAAGCTGAGCTCTCGAGTTTTTGAAGAAGGAAGAACAAGAAACTGAATTCAAGGTAAGAATTTATCATTTTAAGTTGTTCTTGGCCGGCCTATGCCTCGGTTGTATGCTTATACGTTTGTTTGTGTGGTCGGGTTGTGTGATTTGGTGGGTTTTAGGTGTTTGAACTCATTTGCAAACGGGTTGAAGAAGTCATACATGAAGGTTGTCAAAGGTGAGTTCTAGAACCTCCTTTTTACGTGTTTTAACTGATTTTGGGGCTGGAAATGCATGTATGTATGTTTTTACGAAAATGGGTTTTTGTACCCGTATGAATGTGTATGTGTGAATGTGGGTGGGTTGTGATTTGGGTGATTTATGATGTTATGATGATGCCATGTTCATGTTATGATGCTTAGAATGCTAAAACTAAGTTAGAACATGATGAATTAATGATGTTGGGACTGATTATGATGCTGATAGTGAGAGTTGGTTGCCCATCCGCCTGGATTTGGCCCATGCGCCCAACGATCAAATTGCCTAAGTGTAGTCCCATGCGACCAAAACCCATGCGCCCGAATAGTATCCATGCGCCTAGAATAGGCTGAATTTGGCTAAGTGTTCCATGCACCCAAAACTGCCCATGCGCCTAGGCACTCATGTGCCTGCATAGTTCCCATGCGCCTAGAAGTTTACCCAAAATGACTAAGTGTTGGGTCATGCGCCCCAATAGTGCCCATGCGCCCAGAACCTTTCCCATGCGCCTAAGTGTTCCTATGCGCCCAGAAGGCCATGCGCCTGCATAGTGCCCATGCGCCTAAGACTTAGATTATTTTCTAAAACTTTGGGGAAAATGTGAAGTGTAGGCTTTGACTTGGGATGTTACCGGGGGTGATGTATGTTGACTTTATGATGTCATATGTGATGTGATGATGATGCTATGTATGGTATGGTTATGTTTATGTTATGTTCCTTACTATGTATGTTTATTTTTCGTGGCTTTACGTGGTATGATTATGAAAAGTAAATGGAAAGTATTATGTAACGTAAAGCGGAAGATAATGAAAAGGGAACGTAAGGAATGTATGAATGCATGCATTAATGAATGAATGAATGAATGGAAAAGTCTTACAAGCAAAGGTTGAGGTGAGTGACTGTGTTGTCACAAAAGACTCGTATGCCAAATGTTGAGGTGAGTGATCGTGTTGTCACAAAAGACTTGTATGCCAAAGGTTGAGGTGAGTGACCGTGTTGTCATAAAAGACTCCTATGCCAAAGGTTGAGGTGAGTGACCGTGTTGTCACAAAAGGCTCGTATGCCAAAGGTTGAGGTGAGTGACAGTGTTGTCTCAAAAGACTCGTATGCCAAAGGTTGAGGTGAGTGACCATGTTATCACAAAAGACTCGTATGCCAAAGGTTGAGGTGAGTGACTGTGTTGTCACAAAAGACTTGTATGCCATGGGTAGAGGTGAGTGACGGTGTTGTCACAAAAGACTCGTAAGGGATTCAATCCATGAGATTGACCCGGATCTTTGTCACTTACCCCGGTGCTGGTGCCAGGCTTTGTGAGCAATGAATGGAAGTCTCATAAACTTCGGCCCAGTACCCGCTTTGTGCTTACATTCGGGGTATAGCTGATGACATTGATCCGAAAGGAATGAACGAAGGAAGGTTATTGAATGAAATGTACGGAATGAAAGATAACGAATGTTAATGATGACGTACGATGATGAATGAACGGGAAGTCAATGAGTGATGAAGAAAGATAATAATAAATTATTATCTATGTGTACGTATGTTGTATGATCGCGTATGAAAGTAAAGAAAGTATGGTTTTAAAAGAAAGAAATGTATTTAGTTTTTATAAAACTAGAACTCACTCAGCAATGCTGACTTTTATGTGTTTCCTGTTGGCAGGTAATGTTGCTGAGGATGGCACGGGGCAGCTACTTGGCATTTTTGGATGGCATCTGTTGTTTAAATTATAATGTTTTTATGATGTAATGCAACGAGTAATATTTTGTAATTTGTCAACGATGTATTATTTTGCAAAAGCAATTATATATAAATGAAATGGTTTGTTTAAAAGAATTCCACAGCAATATTTTAGTAAAGTTAATGTATGTTTTATGCTTTGAGTGCAATGATTGACCAGCTGTGAGCGTCCCGGGATCAGGGCCTTACAAGTTGGTATCAGAGCCAAAGTTTAAGTGAAACGGGTTAAAAGTTTCAAAAGAAACCTAAACTTATACTGAGAATGGGACAAAGGGAAGGGATGCCAGTCCGAGTAGCTACGTGCCATCAAGTATTTTCTTGATGTTAACCGGTATTATGTGCTCATGTTATGTGGTTTATGTGCTTCTTAGTAGATTTAGATACTGACGTAGTCAAGATAGGAAATGCTTGGGATATGAAGAGTAAAGTAAGTGGCTAATCACAACTGGCCACTGTAATTAGGGACTTACAATACTTGACATAAACTGAGCTATTACCTTGAATGACCGTGTTAGTGTTTGAATCTTATAGCGTGTTAGAGGATGGCCGGTGGTAGATCTTCGAAGGCTTCTAGAGCTGGAGGTCGTGGTGGACGTGGTGCAGGACCACGGGTCATGAGAGGAAGGCCTAGGGCTGAAGAGGTGGCTCATGAAGAGCCAGAGATCCCTCATCCGGAGGGTGGTGATGAAAGTGCTAACTTAAGGGCCACAGTGAAGGAGGCGGTGGTGGAAGAGGTTCACCAGGTCATGCAGACAATCTTACCGTCTGTGGTGACTGAAGTGATCAAAGCTGTGCGAGAAGGAGAAAAGAAAGAGAGGAATAGGTCCTCGGGAGTAAGAGAGCAACCGGAGACTGAGACGGTTGTCTCAGCTGATAAGGAAGAAGAAGAAGAGCCTGTGCCGGAGGCAGCACCAGGCTGTAACTATGGGGCATTTCAAAGATACAAGCCCCCGACTTTTGACGGGAATGGCACTGCTGCTACTGCTCACTGGTGGGTGAGAGAGATGGAAGCTGTTTTAGATATCAGCGAGTGCCAGGAAGATCAGAAGGTGAAGTTTGCCACTCATTCATTTGTGGACTCGGCCCTGTGTTGGTAGGACAATATTGTCCAGGCCGAGGGTTGTAGGGCGATTGGCAGGATGAGGTGGAGTGAGTTGAAGAGACTGGTGATCGAGGAGTTCTGTCCTCATAGGGAGCTCGACAAGGTTGAGAGGGAGTTCCTGCAACTGGAGGCGGGAACCATGACGCATTAGCAATACACCACCATGTTTAATGAGATGGCACGACTAGTGCTGGATCAGGTGACACCTCTGTCGCGAAAGATCAAAAGATATATTCAGGGCTTGCCGGCGGATATCCACAAGCATATGATCACCGCCCGACCGAGCACGTTCAGGTTGGTGGTTGATCTGGCAGGAAGGTTATAGCTTATGCATCCCGACAGTTGAAAGTTCATGAGGTGAATTACCCTATTCATGACTTGGAGTTAGCAGCTGTGGTCTTTGCACTAAAGATTTGGAGGCACTACCTATACAGAACGAAGAGCACAATCTTCACGAACCACAAGAGCTTGAAGTACTTCTTTGAGCAAAAGAACCTAAACATGAGGCAGCGGCGATGGTTGGAGCTCATAAAGGATTATGATTGCGAGATCCATTACCATCCGGGCAAGGCCAACGTAGTAGCGGATGCCCTTAGTAGAAAGGAGAGACCTGAGCCGATTCGGGTGAAGGCTTATCAGTTGATTATGACCACTGATGTGATGAAGCAGGTCAAGGAGTTTCAAGACGAAGCGTTGAAAAAAGATCGTCTTAACTCCAAAAGGATGAGAGGTATGGTTGCGGAATTGGGTGAAAACACTCTTGGTGTTAGAACCCGATTCGGACGGATGTGGATCCCTCTTTATGGGGATCTACGTGGGAGGATTATGGACGAAGCTCATAAGACTCGATACTCTATTCATCCAGGTGCTACCAAGATGTATCAAGATATGAAGAAAGATTATTGGTGGCCGGGTATGAAGCGTGATGTAGCGGAGTATGTGAGTAAGTGTCTTACTTGCTTGCAAGTGAAGGCCGAGCATCAAAAGCCATATGGGAAGATCCAACCATTGGATATACCGGAGTGGAAGTGGGAGCATATCACCATGGACTTTATTACGAAGTTACCGCCTACCGTGAAAGGGTATGATGCCATATGGGTGATAGTTGGTCGTTTGACGAAGAGTGCTCACTTCCTACCGATCCACGAGACGTACTCCTCTGAAAGATTAGCGGATCTATTCATCAAATAGATTGTAACTCGTCATGGGGTGCCGGTGTCTATCGTTTCCGATCGCGACACCCGGTTTACATCTAAATTTTGGAAGAAATTCCATGATGCTATGGGGACGAGGTTACACATTAGCGCGGCTTATCATCCTCAGACGGATGGTCAGTCGAAAAGGACTATTCAGACGCTAGAAGATATGCTTCGGGCATGCGTCATGGACTTTGGGGGAGGTTGGGATGACCACTTACCGTTAGCTGAGTTCTCGTATAATAATAGTTATCATGCCAGTATTGGTATGCCCCTTATGAGATGCTCTACAGTAGGAGGTGTAGAACACCGTTTGTTGGGGTGATATTGGTCAGAAGGAGTTGGGAAATATTTAGGTCATTAAGGCTATGACTGAGAAGCTCGAAAAGATCAAAGCCTTTATGAAGGCAGCCAAAGATAGGCAGAAGTCGTATGACGACAAGAGACGTAGGCCGATTGAGTTTCAGGTGGGTGAAAGAGTTACGTTGAAGATCTCACCTTGGAAAGGTATCATTAGGTTCAGGAAGCGGGGCAAGTTAAGCCCGAGATACATAGGGCCTTTCCGAATCATTGCTCGAGTAGGAGAGGTGGCCTATAGGTTGGTGTTACCCGAAGAGTTAAGTGGATTTCACCCGACATTCCATGTATCTCATCTGCGGAAGTGTTTAGCTGACGAGAATATGGTTATACCACTGGAGGATATTAAAGTTGATGAAGGCTCAATTATGTGCAGCAACCAGTGGCAATCATTGATCGTAAGGAGAAAAGGTTAAGGAATATAGTGGTTCCCCTTGTGCGTGTACAGTGGAAGCACAGGAAGGGATCCGAGTCTACGTGGGAGACTGAAGAAGAGATGAGGCAGCATTACCCACATTTGTTTGAGGAATAACAGGTTTCAGGGACGAAACCTATATAAGCGGGGTGGACTTGTAACACCCGGAAAATTTTAAAAGACGAGAAAGAAGGAATTAATGTGTAAAAAAAAAGAAAGAAAACACAATTTAACCCAAGTTGAGGGGCTAAATGTGTCAAAAGGACAAAAAGAATAAAAGTGGGTGCATAAAGTGGGCATGGCTGCCCACACTTCTCTACATATCTTCTTCTCACAGGATTTTAGAGAGAGAAAGAGCTGAGCTCTCGGGTTTATGAAGAAGGAAGAACAAGAAACCGAATTCAAGGTAAGAATTCATCATTTTAAGTTGTTCTTGGCCGGCCTATGCCTTGGTTGTATGCTTATGTGTTTGTTTGTGTGTTCGGGTTGTGTGATTTGGTGGGTTTTAGGTGTTTGAACTCATTTGCAAACAGGTTGAAGAAGTCATACTCGAAGGTTGTCAAAGGTGAGTTCTAGAACCCCCTTTTAACATGTTTTAACTGATTTTGGGGCTGGAAATGCATGTATGTATGTTTTTTACGATAATGGGTTTTTGTACCCGTATGAATGTTTATGTGTGAATGTGGGTGGGTTGTGATTTGGGTGATTTATGATGTTATGATGATGCCATGTTCATGTTATGATGCTTAGAATGCTAGAACTAAGTTAGAACATGATGAATTGATGATGTTGGGACTGATTATGATGCTGATAGTGAGAGTTGGTTGCCCATGCGCCTGGATTTGGCCCATGCGCCCAACGGTCAAATTTCCTAAGTGTAGTCCCATGCGTCCAAAACCCATGCGCCCGAATAGTATCCATGGACCTAGAATAGGCTGAATTTGGCTAAGTGTTCCATGCGCCCAAAACTGCCGATGCGCCTAGGCACTCATGCGCCTGCATAGTGCCCATGCGCCTAGAAGTTTGCCCAGAATGACTAAGTGTTGGGTCATGCACCCAATAGTTCCCATGCGCCCAGAACCTTTCCCATGCGCCTGAGTGTTCCCATGCACCCAGAAGGCCATGCGCCTGCATAGTGCCGATGCGCCTAAGACTTAGATTATTTTCTGAAATTTTGGGGAAAATGTGAAGTGTAGGCTTTGACTTGGGATGTTACCGGGGGTGATGTATGTTGACTTTATGATGTCATATGTGATGTGATGATGATGCTATGTATGGTATGGTTATGTTTATGTTATGTTCCTTACTATGTATGTTTATTTTCTGTGGCTTTAAGTGGTATTATTATGAAAAGTAAATGGAAAGTATTATGTAACGTAAAGCGGAAGATAATGAAAAGGGAACGTAAGGAATGTATGAATGCATGCATTAATGAATGAATGAATGGAAAAGTCTTGCAAGCAAAGGTTGAGGTGAGTGACCGTGTTGTCACAAAAGACTCGTATGCCAAAGGTTGAGGTGAGTGACCGTGTTGTCACAAAAGACTTGTATGCCAAAGGTTGAGGTGAGTGACCGTGTTGTCACAAAACACTCGTATGCCAAAGGTTGAGATGAGTGACTGTGTTGTCACAAAAGACTCGTATACCAAAGGTTGAGGTGAGTGACCGTGTTGTCACAAATGACTCGTATGCCAAAGGTTGAGGTGAGTGATCGTGTTGTCACAAAAGACTCGTATGCCAAAGGTTGAGGTGAGTGACTGTGTTGTCACAAAAGACTTGTATGCCACGGGTTGAGGTGAGTGACGATGTTGTCACAAAAAACTCGTAAGGGATTCAATCAATGAGATTGACCCGGATCTTTGTCGCTTACCCCGGTGCTGGTGCCAGGCTTTGTGCGCAACGAATGGAAGTCTGATAAACTTCGGCCCAGTACCCGCTTTGTGCTAACGTTCGGGTTATAGCTGATGACATTGATCCGGAAAGAATGAACGAAGGAAGGTTAATGAATGAAATGTACGGAATGAAAGATAACGAATGTTAATGATGACGTACGATGATGAATGAACGGAAGTCAATGAATGACGATGAAAGATAATAATAAATTATTATCTATGTGTACGTATGTTGTATGATCGCGTATGAAAGTAAAGAAAGTATGGTTTTAAACGAAAGAAATGTATTTAGTTTTTATAAAACTAGAACTCACTCAGCAACGCTGACTTTTATGTGTTTCCAGTTGGCAGGTAATGTTGCTGAGGATGGCACGGGGTAGCTACTTGGCATTTTTGGATGGCATCCATTGTTTAAATTATAAAGTTTTTATGATGTAATGCAACGAGTAATATTTTGTAATCTGTCAACTATGTATTATTTTGCAAAAGCAATTATATATAAATGAAATGGTTTGTTTAAAAGAATTCCGCTACAATATTTTAGTAAAGTTAATGTATGTTTTATGCTTTGAGTGCAATGATTGACCAGCTGTGAGCGTCCCGGGATCGGGGCCTTACACAGCGCCACGAGTACAATTTTCTAGGTTTTCTTGAATGATGATATATGAATATATAATAATAAAAACAACAACAACAACCATAACCACAGCAAAAGCAGCAGCAGCAACAATAATAATAATAATAATAATAATAATAATAATAATAATAATAATAATAATAATAATAATAATAATAATAATAATAATAATAATAACAACGATAATAATGTATAACAGTAATCCAATTAATTATTTCATGAGTTCTAGTATAACGTGTCTGACTAACGAAGTCAAAGACACAATCATGAATGTATTGATTACACGAACACAAAAATAAATGCATAATTAATAGTAACAAGTTTCTTGTTCATTGATGGACTTGAGAGTAACGGATGTCACAATATCCTCCAGTTGAGAGAATTTCATCCCGAAATTCAACTGGAGTTAGATCCTGAATCTATATCCATAAATATATACGGATATTTAAGTTTCATCTGACATTCTCACTCCCATGTTAACTCAAGGAATAGTTCCATCGAAACCTAACGATTGGAATCTTACTGTGCTTCAACCACTTAACTTCTCTATTCATATACATGTATATATAACTCACACACACAAGCGTACACACACATATGTATATATATACACACTAACACATACACACATATCTTCATACATACACACCATACGTTAACAATTATATATATAAACACACTCACAATTATGTAAACAGGCTCATAATTACACAAACACTCTTATACACACACTCTCATAATTATACCTTAAAATTCTACACAGACACACAAGTTGCAACTATGTCTTACTCATAACACACACATACTAACACACACACAGCGACCCACACGCACGGTAGCACACCCGTACCCAAACCAGGCCAATTGAACAACCCTAAACAACAATTAAACATGATAGTAACAGCTGAAAGAACACAATCTTACCCAACGTAGCAAAACAAACATAAAGGAGATTAAAAATTGCTTCCACGACACACCGCACATGAAATCAATCCAACAACATGAAGAACTCCAGTGAATATCGACTCGTCGATGCACATGCAACAACTATGGGTTGATGTGAGGGTGCACACGCGACGGCTATGGGGTTGACGGCTATCGGTCGTCGGCAGAGGGTTGCTGGACCTTGGTCGCGAAGCCAACGGTGATCTCAAATGCTAAGTTTGAAAAATATTCATTTTAAACCTTGAACTTTTCATTTTCATTTTATTTAAACCAAAATTTAATACGTAACCCTTAACGAACCAAGTTAAAGAAATTATATATACGAGTTATGAAATGATGCAGTATAACGAGTTTAGAATTTGCAGCATCACGAGTACAGTTTGCTAGGTTTTCACGAATGATGATATATAAATATATGATAATAAAAACAACACCAACAACCACAACCACAACAAAAGCAGCAGCAGCAACAACAACAACAATAATAATAATAATAACAATAATAATAATAATAATAATAATAATAATAATAATAATAAAAATAATAATAATAATATAACGATAATAATGTATAACAGTTATCCAATTAATTATTTCATGAGTTCTAGTATAACGTGTCTGACTAACGAAGTCAAAGACACAATCATGAACGTATTGATTACACGAACACAAAAATAAATGCATAATTGATAGTAACAAGTTTCTTGTTCATTGATGGACTTGAGAGTAACGGATGTCACAGTATCCTCCAGTTGAGAGAATTTCGTCCCCAAATTCATCTGGAGTTAGATCCTGAAGCTATATCCATAAATATATACGGATATTTAAGTTTCATGTGAACTTCTCACTCCCATGTTAACTCAAGGAATAGTTCCATTGAAACCTAACGATTGGAATCTTACTGTGCTTCAACCACTTAACTTCTCTATTCATATACATGTATATATAACTCACACACACAAGCATACACACACATATGTATCTATATACACAATAACACATACACACATATCTTCATACATACACACCATACGTTAACAATTATATATATAAACACACTCACAATTATGTATATAGGCTCATAATTACACACACACTCTTATACACACACTCTCACAATTATACCTTAAAATTCTACACAGACACAAAACATCAGCCGAAAGTTGCAACTATGTCTTACTCATAACACATACATACTAACACAAACACACAGCGACCCACACGCATGGTAGCACACCCGTACCCAAACCAGGCCAATTGAACAACCCTAAACAACAATTAAACATGATAGTAACAGCTGAAAGATCACAATATTACCCAACGTAGCAAAACAAACATAAAGGAGATTAAGAATTGCTTCCACGACACATCGCACATGAAATCAATTCAACAACATGAAGAACTCCAGTGAATATCGACTCGTCGATGCACATGCAGCAGCTATGGGTTGATGTGAGGGTGCACACGCAACGGCTATGGGGTTGACGGCTATCGGTCGTCGGCAGAGGGTTGCTGGACCTTGGTCGCGAAGCCAACGGTGATCTCAAATGCTAAGTTTGAAAAATATTCATTTTAAACCTTGAACTTTTCATTTTCATTTTTATTTAAACCAAAATTTAATACGTAACCTTTAACGAACCAAGTTAAAGAAATTATATATACGAGTTATGAAATGATGCAGTATAACGCGTTTAGAATTTGCAGCGTCACGAGTACAGTTTGCTAGGTTTTCACGAATGATGATATATAAATATATAATAATAAAAACAACACCAACAACCACAACCACAACCACAACAAAAGCAGCAGCAGTAGCAACAACAATAATAATAATAATAATAATAATAATAATAATAATAATAATAATAATAATAATAACAATAATAATGTATAACAGTAATCCAATTAATTATTTCATGAGTTCGAGTATAACATGTCTAACTAACGAAGTCAAAGACACAATCATGAACGTATTGATTACACGAACACAAAAATAAATGCATAATTGATAGTAACAAGTTTCTTGTTCATTGATGGACTTCAGAGTAACGGATGTCACAGTATCCTCCAGTTGAGAGATTTACATCCTGATATTCAACTGGAGTTAGATCCTGAAGCTATATCCATAAATAGATACGGATATTTAAGTTTCATATGACCTTCTCACTCCCAAGTTAACTCAAGGAATAGTTCCATCGAAACCTAACGATTGGAATCTTACTGTGCTTCAACCACTTAACTTCTTTATTCATAATATCTATCGGTTCCTCTACAAAATGGAGTTTCTCATGAATTCGAATTTCCTCGATGGTATATGAAAAGAACCATCATTCAAGCACTTTTAAGATTCGATACATGAAACTTATCATGCACACCACTAAACGCCTAAGGTAACTTGACTCGATAGGCTAAAGGACCAACCCTTTTGGTGATTTCAAATGGTCCTACATATCTCAGAGCTAATTTCATTTTCTTTTCAAATCGCGCAATACTTTTCCAAGGAGAAACATTTAACAAGACGTGATCTCCTACACATAATTTTAACGGTTTTTGTAGATTATCAGCATAAGTTTTTTGATAATATTTAGTTGCCTTGAGTTTATCTTTGATATGAAAAATCTTATTTGTTTCCTGGATAATCATTGGATATTTTAACTGGCTTTCACCAACTTCCGCCCAACATACAAATGATCTATACTTCCTTCCATACAACACCTTAAATAGAGCACACTCGATGCTCGTGTGATAACCTTTATTATAGGAGAACTCAATCAATGGTAAATGGGTATCTCAACTTCTAGTGAAGTCGAATCACACACGTCTTGAGCATGTCCTAAAGGGTTAGAATAATATGTTCACTTTGTCCATCCTTTGGTGGAAGAAAAGTAACGTTTATGACTAACCAAGTGTCCATTGCCTTCTAAAAAGTCTGCTAGAATCGTGACGTAAACCAGCTATCATGATTTGATATTTTCAACACAACCATCCCATGCCTAGCCATAATTTCATTTGCATAGGTCCTTGTTAACTTCTCCAATTTGTAATTTTCTCAAATGGGTAAGAAATGGGCGGCTTTCATCATTTGGTTCGCAATAACCCAAATCGAGTCATGTCCACTACTTGTCCTTGGCAACTTAATAATGAAATCAATTGCTACATTCTCCCACTTCCATTTAGGGATTTCTGTTTTCAGTAGTAATCCTAAAAGATTCTAATATTTAACTTTAACCTTGGAGTAGATTAAACATCCACTAACATCATAGGCAATTCCCTTCTTTATACCTAGTCTCCAATATAATTCCTTAATATCCCGATACATCTTATCTGCACCAGGATGAATGAAGTATCTCAACTTATGTGCCTCATTCATAACCAATTCCCACATCCAAAACTCACACTTGTAGGATTTGGCATAGAGTTTCTTTTCTCCCAACAATTTTAGTATTACCATCAGATATTGCCTGTGATCTTTTTTGATCACAAATAGATGAGGATATCATCTATCAATACAATCACAAACTAATCCAGGTAGGTCTTGCATACTTGGTTCATCCAGTCCATAAATACTACTAGAGCTTTTTTCAAACCAAAAAACAAAACTAAGATTTGTAATGCCCATAACGAGTCCTAAAAGCTGTCTTCGGTATATCTCTTTCATGAACTATCAACTAATGATACCCTAACTAAATAACAATCTTTGAAAAGTATGATGCTCCTTGCAACTGGTCAAATATGTCATCAATTTTTGGGAAGGATATCGGTTCATGATAGTCAAGTTGTTCAACTTTTGGTAATCTATGCATATTTGGAATGAACCTTCCTTTGTCTTAATGAACAATATTGGTGGTCCAATGGTGAGTGGCTGGATGAAATAAAGCTCTTCTCCAAAAGTTTCTTCAATTGAATCGATATTTCTTGCATCTCTAGTGGTGCTAGTCGATACGGTGTTTCACAATAGGACATTCTCTAGGAATCAGATCAATCTAAAAGTCCATTTGACGAAGAGGGGGAATCCTATTAAGTCATCAGGAAACACCTCTAGAAAATCCCATACAATTGAGAATCCTCGAACTTCTTTTCTTCTACCTTCTTTTCCACCACATGCGCTAAAAATACGTGACACTACTTCTTTATGCCTCAAAGAGCCTTCATGCAAGATATGAGTCTCCAATTCTTTTTTGTTTGCTCACCTTGAATCTTGAGTATTTCACCATTCAACAGAAGAATACAAATTACTTTTCCCAGCAGACTCTCTCAGCTCCACGTTTCGATAACCAACCCATCCTCACTATAACGTCAAAATTTCCCAATCCAAAATCTGTTAAGTCTATGTCAAAGGCATGATCTGCTAATAGTAAGATGCAACCTTTAATTATTTCCTTAGCTTATACTAATCTACCATTTTCCATCTTTATTGAGTGATTAATTTCTAAGCAATTGGCGTTCATGTCTAGAAAACAAGCAATTTCAGAAGAGATAAAGTCATTATCTGCCTCGGTATCAAATATCATAGACGTGTGATGATTATTGAGAAGATACACACCCTTAACAACGTTGTGGTCTTGGAGAGCGTCATTTGCTCCAATCATAAATGCGTGACCACATGCAACATCACTTTGTTTAGCATGACCTTGATTTCTAAAATTCTCTTAACCCCAATTCCCACCTATAGCCATTATTTTATTCTGATTGCTTCCAACTTGTCTTGGTGCCCGGTTCAGCCTAGGACACATATTACGTTTATGATCCGAGCTTCCATTTTCTTTGCTCGTCCAGTAAACTTAACGCAACCCTCTTACCATTAAAAGCCTTTGGTTTGTACAAGATCAACTCTTTATAGGTGTATCGTTATAGTTCCTACTACTGTAATCACCACCACTTCTTATATTTCCATTATCACCATCTCCATATATAATCTATCAGGAACATCATAGTCCTAGTCGGGCCCATCCCTAGTTTACCATTGATGCTTATGTAAAGGACTGTCATCAGTATTCTCACCATATCCATGGTATACTACCATAGCAATTTAAGCTAGTTACGTGATATCTGATTACTCTTTCAAAGTAATATGCTAGAACATCTTAGAAATGCTTGTTCCAAATCTTAAGATTGGTCCAATGAATCAAGTATTCCAGGTGTAGGGAGTCTCCTCACTTTATTGCAACTCTCCAAAAACCAAATGTGTTCCGAACAATGAGAACGTTTGCGCTATCATGGAAGGTCAATAAGGGAGTAATGTGATAAAGGAATTGGACTGAAATGGCACAAAATGATTCCCATTAGGCTTTAGGTGGATTAGAACTTGTGTGAGAATAAAGGTGATGGATGTTTTTATCATGAATCTCATAAGAGTAGGAACTCCGATGTCCAAAGGTATAGAATCAAGGATTCGTACCCACTATGACTGCTATCTCATGAAAAGATTTGCCAGACTTCGCATGCACTATAAAATTGAAATTATGTGTGCACCCATAATGGTATTTTGCTTTGCATGGTCACCCCCAGCTCTTCCTACACAAGTTCACACATCTTGTCAAGTACAGAGAATTATTTATGACAGGAAAATCAAGGATATGGTCCCTAAAGAAAGGTTAATCAACTGAAATTATACAGAGGGATCAGTTAGAGGAATCCACTTAGGGAAGGAACAGTCAGAGGAATCCATTTAGTATAGTTAAGATTCTGTGAGAGTATTCGTCTGCCATGAGTACATCATGTTAGACTCAACAAGTGTATTAATAGGATAATGCTTAAAAGGATAATGCTTGCCATAATCAAACATAATGTGTTCTAACATTCAAACAATCATTAAATAACACATTAGCATCATTAACATTCATAACATACACTAATTATTGATTAAATTTCTTTTTTAGGTTTGTAGATAAAAGAAATTTTGACAAGAGTCAGCAGCAGATGAAGAAATGCCCATAGTGGATGACCAAGTCCATGCAGTGGATAAAGAACAACTTTCAAGTGTCTACAGCGGATGACCAACTCACACAGCGGATGACTAAAGTGTTCACAGCAGGGAGCATCCAAGACACAACGGACAGCTTATTCAACATCCACAGCGGCTGAGTTAGGATCCACAGCAGACAGTCTATCATCCACAACGGACGACTTAGACTTAGGATTTTTATGTAATTTTCGTTTACATAAGGGTATTTTTGTAATTGTAGATAGCTATCTGTATAGGCTATAAATAGCATAATACCCTACTCCTTTGTAAGCTTTTGAACAATCAATACAATCAAGCAGTTTATTATCATTCAAACATTTCAATCACTAGCAATCACACACACACACACTGATATCATAGCATTAATCATGGATTTCCATACTATGATTATTGTTTGTTGAATACAATATAACAATTTGTTGCTATATTTATTAAGAGATTTGAAAACATCCTTAGGGGAATCAACCTGATTATGCTCTTATTGTTCTTAAAGTTCATAAGCAGCATTTGTTGATCTCATCAGGTGGTATCAGAGCTTTGGCTCAAATCAGACACTGATTTTCGATCCTCTCATTCAACAACATGATATCCGTGGTTCATTAGCTTCATAACATCCATTTTGAGCTTAAGATCATCACACACTCTTCTTTTACATCATTCATTCTACAAATGTTCAAAAACATGAGTTAATCATCTGTTTTCATTCATTTTGAAGAAGATTCTGTGTTTTTGGTGCCAACAAAGCTCTCAAAATCATTCATACACTGTTTTTGAAATAGAAACATCATAAAATCATTGAAATCCCATCGGTTTCTAAGGACTTTTGATAAAACAGTATACGGATACTGTTCTATCATTTTTCATCAAACAAACACTCATTTGAATACTTTGAATCCATTCATTTAAACATCATATTTGAGTTGTTTTTCACTCAAATCAGGCGATTAATCTTCTTCAAACAACAAACCGATTTTTGTTTTGTTGAAATTGTTACAGCCTCCAACAAATACTAGGATAAACCGTAGTTTTTGCTCACTCACAAACTTTATAACCTCAGGTGATTATGTTGGTTCATCATCATAATCAAAGAATAAACATAATCTTCTTTTGAATTTTTTTAAAAAGTTACTTTTTGATCTGAAAAGTTTACTTTTTAAAACAAAACAATTATTTTTAGGGTTTTGACTTTTGTTGACCTGATATCATTAAAAGGTTTTGACTGTTGATTGACATCCTCAACAGAATATTCCTTTCCTTACTGAGAATTGAGGGTGACTTATCATTGGACATTAATTAATTAATTTAATTAATTCTTTTTATTCGATAAATCAAATTTAAAGGTGACATCATTAACAAACAAATCCTAGTGACTTTAGGATAAAGACAAATTTAGCACCGAGCTAAAATTAATCAAAACAAATTTGACTTCAACCGTTAAATTAAAAATTAACAAACATGTCTGATGAAATTTCAGGATCAAATAGTGGTGTCAAACCACCAAGACTCAAGAACAAAGCAGATTTCAAACAATGGAAAATTATGTTCAGAAATTGGATTATTTTCCAAGACCCAGATCTATGGACATCCATAACCGAGGGACCATACATACCATTGACTCTTGGGCCTGATTATAACATACAGAAACCAGTAAGCTTGAAAAGTGTAGCTGGTGATGACCTCAAGAAGGTCAAAACAGACATGAAAGCATACAGTATATTGGCAATGACTTTGCCATTTGAAATTTTGACACGGGTTGAAAATTTCAAAACTACTCATGAACTCTAGAAAGGTACTTCACACCATGTGTGAAGGAAGTGAGGAGATACGGGAAATCAAAAAGGAGAAATTGAGGACCCAATACGAAACCTTCCACCATGTCCAGGGAGAATCCATTCTACAACAGCTCCACAGATTCGTTCAACTAGTCAATAAGATGATAGTCTATGGTCTCAAGTGTGAATCTGTGGAGATCAACAAAAAGATGTTGCAAACGCTACCTGAGAGCTAGACTCAGTCAGTCTCATTAATGAAAGCAACATTGGATCTTGAAGCATTATCTCTAGATTCTCTAGTGGCTAAAGTTGAAGCACTAGAACTAGATGAAAGATCCAGAAACAATGGTACAATCAGACATATGGAATGATACAAATTCAAGGAACTTCAACAAACAGACAATACATTTTTGACTTGCACTAGTGAAAATAAAGATGAAGAAAATCTAGATTCAAGTGAAACTTCATTTTTCTCTGGACCTGAATTATCTGACAACAAACAAAAGTCTAAGAAGACTGGTGTTCATGCTTCCCATGAAGCAACACCCCAAAGCAAACCACATCCTCACACTTCCAGCTCCAGCAAACAACACCCTTCAAAGGCTCAAAACATTCATAAATTTGAGAAACCAATGGACGCATTAACAATCATATTGCAAAGTGAGGAGCAAAAGGCAGCTTTTGCAGCCTTTTCAACAAGCCTTGAAGCCTATCTAGTAGCTAACCTCACACCATCACAGATCATACAGCAAGACTTGGAAGAATTGCCTCTTGATATGGTTGAAGAAATAGATCTTTAATGGTTAATGGCAATGATTGCATTCAGATCCAAGAGGTTCATACAAAGGAACGGAGGGTTAAGCATGGATTAGAAAACCAAAATTGGTTTTGATAAGATGAAGGTGAGATGCTATAACTACCAACTCTATGGACATTTATCCAGAGAATGCCAACAACCTAGAGTTGACAGAAACAACAACCAAACACAAGCATCAAGCAACTACCATCCAAACAGACAAATCCCACCTCCAATCAGTATTCCTGCTGCACCAACTCCATCTGAAATCACATAGTATAGCCTAAATCAACACTCAAAATCATCTGCCATGATTATAAAACAAGATGGTGAGTGTGATTGGAGCATGTACGAGGCTGAGATCCAATCTCCTGATCATACCCTCATGGAAAATATAGAAAATAAGATCTCTGAAATCCCGAATGAGGTGAGGGAAAACCTTTGCACACAAGCATGAACTGACGAAGTCAATTGATACACTAAACATGCAGACAAACTTTCAAAGAAAGTAATTGAAACAACCATTTTAAATGAAAGTCTAAAACAAGAACAAAATCAATATGGGACAAAAATACTTTCATTACAAAATGATTTGGACGAATTAATGTCTAAAAAATTAACACTTGCAGCTCAAGTTGAGTAACTCTCCGAATCATTGACTCTGTCAAAAACACTACAAGCTGAAACTGAAGTGAAACTTCAGAAGTTTCAGGTGAGCAACAAGATCAACAAAGGGCATTTAAAGACCCCACAGTTTTAGGATATAATAAGGTCAACCCACCTTATAATGACAATTATATTCCTCTACCTGACTCCATGACAAACAAACAAGGTGAGTCTCTTCAATCACAAGACCTGACTGATGATACAAAACAATCATCATCATCATCAAAATCATCATTAATATCAAAAACACCTTTGATAAAATTTGTTAAAAGTCAAGCATCTCCATAAATCAAATCAACAGATTTTTATCAAGGAGAAAATAATGAGTTTGATGAACAAATAACTGATAAAGATGATGTTGATCTTTTGTATGATGAGTCAGATCAACCAATTACTGAAACTACAAAAGTTTCAAGTGTGGTTGATACACTAATCAAACAAGCAAAGCAGACAAAAGGTTTTGAGATCTGCTCAGGTGGAAGAAAAGTTGAATCTTTCACTGCCTCTCCTAATCAAACAAACAAAGGGAAAGGCAAAGCTCCCATTCAGTTAAAACAAACAACTCTAACTTTTGACATACCTTTAAAATCAAATTAAAAAACAAAAGTTATAAACAAACAAGGCAATGCAAATCTACCATATTGTGAATGGTGTGATCAATACACTCACACCACTGAAAAATGCAAATATGGTAAATATTACAAGTACTGTAACATGAACAATCACAGTACTGAACCATGCCATTTTCACAATTATTATTCAATTTGTAAAAGAAATAACCACAGCACTGCTAACTGCTTTTTCAATAAGAAAAATAAGAAGCAAAACAAACAGTCTCAAGTTGAGAAATCAACTGAGAAACAAATAGCTTTTCCTAATAAGAACAAAGGAGGAGCACCATGACAAACTCTTCATCAATGCTTTTTATGATAACTTTAACTAATGAAACAGGAGACATAAGTCTCAAAGCAGAAAACAAACAGACTTTAGCACTCAAAGGAGAAGAGCTCAAAGTACTTCTCCTGACAGAGTTAAAAACAATTAGAGGAAATCTAGTGTTACTAGAATTTCTAAACCATCAGACAATGACACTTTAGATGAAATATGAGTTATAGAAAAAGACGGAAAACCCAAGACCATCTTGGCTTGGGTTGCTCCATCTAACTAATTTCTTTGCTTTTGCATGGACATCAAAGAAGGCCTGACAACATCTGGTATGTTGACAGTGGATGTTCCCGACACATGACTGGCAATTGTTCCCTCCTTCGGGATTTTAAAAGTAAACATGGAGGAAATGTAGCCTTTGGAGGAGATACGAGAAGTGGAAAGATAACCGGTGAAGGAACAGTATCAAATGGGTTGATCAGCTTTGAAAATGTCAACTATTGCTCCAACCTCCAGTTCAATCTTCTCAGCGTATCCCAAATCTATGATAAAGGATATGCCACCTTATTTGACTCCAACAATTGCTACATCCTCAAGAAGGGTTTTCAAATACCTAAAGAATGTATCCTTTTGAAAACAACCCATCATAACAACACATACATTATTGATATGAACATTGTTTCAGCATCAACCCCTGAAACATGTATACTATCAAAAGCATCAGAAGATGTTTCCCAATTAATGCATAGACGTTTGGGAGACTCAAATTATAACAGAATGAATAAACTTGTAAGAGGTGACTTAGTAATAGGTTTACCACAAAAAGAATTCTTCTGTACAGACCACTGCACTTCATGTTTGAAAGGCAAACAACACAGAATGTCCCATAAGTCAAATATGGTAAACTCTAATAACACACCACTCAAATTGCTTCACATGGACCTTTTTGGCCCAACAAACATCCTAAGCATAGGAAAGAAGCAATACTGTCTTATTATAGTAGATGATTACTCAAGATTCACATCGGTTTTCTTTCTTCTACACAAGTCAGAAACATCAGAAATCATCAAACCCTTTATCACTAAAATTGAGAATCAATTAGATCTTAAAGTTAAATCTTTAAGAAGTTATAATGGTACTGAATTTAAAAATAACTCTATTTCTTATTTTTATGCAGAGAAAGGAATTAGTTATCAATTCAGTATAGCAAGGACTCCTCAGCAAAATAAAGTTGCTGAAAGGAGAAACAGAACACTAATAGAAGCTGCTAGATCTATGCTAGCTGACTTTCTATTACCCATATCCTTTTGGGCTGAAGCAATCAATACAGCTTGCTACATACAAAACAGAACATTAATAATCAAAGAACATTCCAAAACATCATATGAATTAATGTTTAAAAGAAAACCTTTCATTGGATTTCTTAAAGCTTTTGGATGTTTTGTCTCAATATTAAACACCAGAGAACAATTATCTAAGTTTGCTCCAAAAGCAGATGATGGATTTTTTGTTGGATACTCCGGAAGCTCAAAAGCTTACCGAGTATACAATCCAAGGCTAAACATAGTAGAAGAAACAACAGATGTTGTTTTTAATAAGCATTCTTTCACTAAGAAAGTCATTGGATCAGACTGGTTGTTTGATATTGACTCATTAACAAAATCATTTGATACATCTTACTTTGATGTTTCAGGTACCAAGGATGACAATAAGTATCCAATGGTTCCGCCAACAACTATTGATGTTCCTTTAACTGCGGATCCTCCAAGGAGAACAAACATCACTCCTTCCAGTACCACAGTTTCACCTTCTCCTGAACAAACAAACACATCAAAAGGAATTTCATCAGTCACACCATCTTCATCAACTCTTGTGACCACCTAACCACAACCAAATAACCAAACAAAGTCACATCAACCAGCCACAGTTGAAGAAGATGATGATTATCATTCATTACCTAATACATATCATGAAGATGAAACTCTAGATTTCTTTCATGATTCACCATAAACATTCACTGAAACCACACAACCAGAACAACAATCAACAACAAATACCCTTACTCATCCATCACCACCCAATCAAACAATTAGTAATCTTAATTCAACCATCCCTGTTGACCAGATTAAAACAACCAGAGTTCACAAATACCATTCTTTAGAAAACATCATAGGTGACCTCAATACCAGATTGACACGAAGTCAATCTGCCATAGCAAACATTTGCTTGTATTCATGCTTCCTATCCCTAACTGTACCCAAAAACATCACAGAAGCACTCAAAGACAATAGTTGGATAGAAGCAATGGAAGAGGAATTATAACAATTCAAAAGCAAGAGGTATGAAAGTTGGTTGACCTACTTGAAGGTCAATATGCCATTGGCACAAGATGGCTATTTAGAAACAAAGCTGATGATAGAGGGATTGTCATTAGAAACAAAGCAAGGCTCATAGCCCAAGGATATACTCAAGAGGAAGGCATTGACTATGACGACGTCTTTGCTCCTGTAGCAAGACTAGATGCCATCGAGTGTTCCTTGCATATGCCTCATCCAAAAACTACATTGTCTTCGAAATGGATGTCAAGTCTGCATTTCTCTATGGAAAGATAGATGAGGAGGTTTATGTTTCTCAACCACCAGGGTTTGAAGACCTAGAATTCCCTCATAGAGTCAACAAGTTAGATAAAGCTCTGTACGTTCTTCATCAAGCACCTAGGAAGTGGTATGAAACTTTATCAAAGTTTCTACTAAAGAATGGGTACACCCGAGGGAAAATAGATCAGACATTGTTCTTAAATCAAAAAGAACAAGAGTTGTAGTTGTTCAAGTCTATATGGACGACATAATTTTTGGCTCCACTAACATCCAACTTTGCAGAGAGTTTGAAACTCTTATGCAATAAAAATTCCAAATGAGCTTAATGGGATAACTTACCTTCTTCCTTGGTCTTTAAGTTCAAAATCTGTTAAAGGAATTTTTATCAATCAGAGCAAATATGTGAATCAGATATTAAAGAAATACAACATGTTTGATTGCACATCCAGCAAAACACCATTTGCAACTGGATTGAAATTTGGACCCGATCTAGCAGGACCATCAGTTGATCAGAAGCTCTACAGATCAATGATAGGCTCTCTAGTGTATCTAACAGCAAGCAGACCAAATATCATGTATGCAGTTTGCATGTGTGCCAGATACCAAGCAGATCCAAAAGAATCACATATAAATGCTGTAAAGAGAATCTTTATATACTTAAAAGGCAAACCAGCACTTGGCCTATAGTATCCAAAATATGGAGATTTCTCTTTATATGCATACACAGACAGTGATTATGGTGGATGCAACAGCAACAAAAAATCCACTACCGGAGGTTGTTAATTTCTTGGATCAAGATTGATCTCCTAGCAGTGCAAGAAACAAACAAATATCTTTGTGTCAATAGCTGAAGCAGAATACATAGTTGTTTCTGCATGCTATTCTCAAGTGCTTTGGATTCAAAACCAAATGCTTGATAATGCCTTTAATTTTCTTAAAACACCCATACACATTGACAATTCGGCTGCCATGTTTATCACTGACAATCCAGTTCAACATTCAAAACAAAACACATAGATATCAGATATCACTTTCTGACAGATTGTTCAGAAAAGGGTCTGATAAAGTTGATCAAAATCCATACAGACAATCAATTGGCTGACCTGTTTACCAAACCATTTGACTCAATGAGATTTGAATTTCTGGTTCAGTCACTTGGTATGATCAACTATGAACCAAACAAGTAATGTTTTCAAAACATTAGTTTTAAACAAGCTTGATTTTATCAAAGTCCAAGTTTAATATTACACAAGCATCTTTCAAAATGAAGATATCAAACAAACATTCATGTTTTCCAATTAAGAAACAATTTGAATCACACATAACCATCATGAGAAATGATAGTACACAAGATTATTTCTTCACTTGAGTCATTTTCCACTAATAAAGACTGACAATACTTTGTTTGATATGTGGATAGGCTCAGCATGGGACACTAATATCACATACAAAGTGAAGAACTAAATTCTCATGATTGTGTGATCAGCAACACACATCTTGGTTTATGGTGAGTATTGGTATAACAATATTGGTTGCTTGTAAATAACTACAATACACCAAGTGAAACAGTTTATAAATTGCTTAATCATACAAAGTCCCTTGTTTTGATTATCATAGACCTGGAGTACACTAAGGCATTCTTTGTTGTACTGAGCACAGACCTGAATGACCTAAATCATGATCCAAAAAGATTTCCAATGACTAACACATCCATTAAGGATGAACAATCAAAAGAATCCCAAAGAGGCTCACCTTCCAAAGTGAAGTGAAAAAGAATCCTAATGTGGATCAAAAAACATGGATCAAATTGAGAATTTATACTCCTAAGTAGCTAGGTCATAAGTATTGAAAGTTCTTTCTAGTATATCTTGAGGAGGATTGATCTTAATATACAATCAGATGTGGGGTACATACAATTCATCTTAATACACCCAAAACATGATAATAACTCACTGTTTCAATCAATCATTAATACCATGCATGAGTTTAAATGGATGACAATATCTACAACCAACATTGTATTAGTATGTCTATTCTCAAAATCATTCAAACAACTCAGTGAGAATTTAAGACTAGTATGATCTCATATTATGTGAAACTGATTCTTGTCCAAACAAAAAAATCATTTATTTATTAGTTAGATGAAGTGTCATCTTTCTAAATGTTTAACAAGCAAGCAATCAAATTGGACTTTGATAATTTCCATTCAAACACATTCAAATTTTTGTCATTTTATAAAAAGTTTTTATAAATATGCAAAAATTTAGGGGGAGAAAATGAACATGGAAATATCAAAGGCAGCAGAATATGTGTATAATCATACAAACTTTTTTAAAATTTGAAATATTAAATTTTGAGTTTTAAATAAAGCCAAATCAAGCCAGCACCCAAACACAACAATTTGACACATATACATATGCACAATATTGCTTGTAAGTGATTCTTTAACATCCATATATTGATCATGTTAAAATTCTTAAATTTTAACAAATATTCAAATTTTGAATCATTTCCAAATTTATCAAACATACATCGGAAGAAATTTATCAAAATATGCTTCGGAAGAAAATTTTATCAAACATGCTTTGGAAGAAAATTTTATCAAACATGCTTCGGAAGAAAATTTTATCAAACTTTTGCTTCGAAAGAAAATTTTTCAAAATTAGCTTCGGAAGAAATCATTTCAAAACAATCATCATTTTATATTTTTGACAACTGTTGTCACAGCGAACATACATACATACATCCGACTGTAGCTACAGTAACCATCAAAACATACAAAATGATGTTTATAATACATCCGCTGTGAATACAGTTCCATTCCATAACGCATCACTAACATTAGTCATTCGTTGTAGAAACAGTACAAGTGTACATAGTGTATGTACACAGGTAAACATACGCTGTACATCATCATCAACATTCACAGCGCATGATAATAAGTCATCCGGTGTGAATATATCTTGAACACACAAAGTTTACACAGCGCATGAACAAATGCTCATCCGATGTGTATAACAAAACAAACAACATAGACCATACAGCGCATGAACAAAATGTTCATCCACTTTGTGAACAGGGAACAACACACAGCTTATGACCTTATTGTCATTTGTTGTAATCACACAAGTCTCCACAGCGCATAACCAAGGAGTCATCGCTATGAACATAATTCAAACATTCAAAGTGTCCATAGCGCATGAGAAATGTTCATCCACTGTGAACAAACCAAACAATCATTAAAAGTGCACAGAGCATGAGCAAATGTTCATCCACTTTGGAAATGTGATCATCAACAGCGTATGACTTTTAGTCATCAGCTGTAAAATTTCAAATTTCACCCAAGTGTGCACAGCGCATGACCAAATGACCATTCGCTGTGAACACAGTACAACATCCAAGGGTTCAAAGCATAGAAGTTTAAATTGTACAGCGGATGCACTGTACACACAGCGTATGTGTAACTCACAGCGGACAACTTAAAAT